>JALXFT010003541.1:0-127500 GCA_023376895.1 Aspiorhynchus laticeps | reverse complement strand
TTCTCTACAGAATGAGATGTGTTGGGAAGGCCGAGTGGTTAAGGCGATGGACTTGAAGTCCTTTGGGTTCGAACCATGCCGACTACGGGCAGGGTTGGCTCTTTTGCTTTAGCTTCCTGTGCCGATAATTGTGTCTTCCAAGACCTTTTGCTTTCGCTCTCTGTGCCGTAATTCCTTGTGGCCTTCATCCCGGCGTGTGTGGCAAATGAGCTTTGGCTGGGCGGCATATAATACATAGTATTACTGTAGCAGCGCAGACACACATACCGGAAGCATTCACTCGGAAGAGAGCGCAAAAACACAACACAAAAATGAACGAAAGAGATCGCTGCAAATTGAGACAGGCTTTTTAAAAATAACTTTTCAAAAACACGGCGCGTTAAAACACGAAGCCGAGCGCCAGTCAATCTGGTAGCGACGAAAATAGTGTGCGCGTCTAATTATAATTATTAGGGTAATCTGCAGGAAGTGCAAATAGACAATCCTTTAAGTGTGAATTTATCAGTGTGTCTTCAGTCATGTATTGAGTCGGATAAAGACTGTCAGTTTTTTTTCTCAAGAAAAATATTGAAATGTTTTTAAGAGCATTTTTGAGAACTTAGTAAGTATTTTTCAAGAACTCCACTTAAGAACATTCTTACGAACTCTGTGGAATTTATTTGAAGAAATTACTTAACGTACTTCTGAAGAAGATTTTTGTCAATCCGGCCCCTGAGTCTGATGGTCAGCTCGCTAGGAAAGAGCGCTCATGAAGTGAACTGAGTGAGTCGGATAAGAGAGACCTAGGAAGCGTGCAGTGCTGTGGGACCCCAGGGTCAGCACTGAAAAACCCTGCTCCACGGGGTTAGAGGTAGCAGCCTGCTTTCTCCTCGTTGGGACACCCGGTTACCGTAGTTGTGGCCGAGTGGTTAAGGCGATGGACTAGAAATCCATTGGGGTCTCCCCGCGCAGGTTCAAATCCTGCCGACTACGCTGTTCGCCTGCATGCTGAGGAGAAGCATCTATGCCTTTTTTTCACGTCCCTAGCATGCTTTTCCGCTCCCTCTCTGCATCGGACAAACACGCCGCTGGCCCTTTTTGCAGTCGTGGGACAGTGGTGCGCCTGATCGTATTGTGGTTAGTACTCTGCGTTGTGGCCGCAGCAACCCCGGTTCGAATCCGGGTCACGGCATACTTTTGCCGTCGGGCTCCTTTTTGCCACCTCATCCTTCAGCTGGATTTTTGTGTCTGAAGCTTGGTGGCGTCCTGTTCTGCCCTCCTGCAGCCAAGGGAGCTGGAGGGCCACAGCCTGACGTAGTCGTGGCCGAGAGGTTAAGGCGATGGACTTGAAATCCATTGGGGTCTCCCGCGCAGGTTCGAACCTGCCAACTACGGGTGGTGTTTGCTCTCTCAGTTTAGTTTTCTGTGCCGATAATTGTTCCTTCCAAGGCATTTGCTCTATGTGCCGTAATTCTTTATGAGCTTCTGCTGGGCGGTTTGTGTGGACTCTGTTGTTATATAAAACGTAACAGACCTGCTTTGTTCAAGAGCCCGGATAGCTCAGTCGGTAGAGCATCAGACTTTTAATCTGAGGGTCCAGGGTTCAAGTCCCTGTTCGGGCGAAAGGCTTTCATGTTGTTACTCTGTCTTTGACTCACAGAAACTTGCAGTGCTGTGAAAAACCCTTCTCCACAGAATGAGATGTGTTGGGAAGGCCGAGTGGTTAAGGCGATGGACTTGAAGTCCTTTGGGTTCGAACCATGCCGACTACGGCAGGGTTGGCCCTTTTGCTTTAGCTTCCTGTGCCGATAATTGTGTCTTCCAAGACCTTTTGCTTTCGCTCTCTGTGCCGTAATTCCTTGTGGCCTTCATCCCGTAGCGTGTGTGGCAAATGAGCTTTGGCTGGGCGGCATATAATACATAGTATTACTGTAGCAGCGCAGACACACATACCGGAAGCATTCACTCGGAAGAGAGCGCAAAAACACAACACAAAAATGAACGAAAGAGATCGCTGCAAATTGAGACAGGCTTTTTAAAAATAACTTTTCAAAAACACGGCGCGTTAAAACACGAAGCCGAGCGCCAGTCAATCTGGTAGCGACGAAAATAGTGTGGCGTCTAATTATAATTATTAGGGTAATCTGCAGGAAGTGCAAATAGACAATCCTTTAAGTGTGAATTTATCAGTGTGTCTTCAGTCATGTATTGAGTCGGATAAAGACTGTCAGTTTTTTTTCTCAAGAAAAATATTGAAATGTTTTTAAGAGCATTTTTGAGAACTTAGTAAGTATTTTTCAAGAACTCCACTTAAGAACATTCTTACGAACTCTGTGGAATTTATTTGAAGAAATTACTTAACGTACTTCTGAAGAAGATTTTTGTCAATCCGGCCCCTGAGTCTGATGGTCAGCTCGCTAGGAAAGAGCGCTCATGAAGTGAACTGAGTGAGTCGGATAAGAGAGACCTAGGAAGCGTGCAGTGCTGTGGGACCCCAGGGTCAGCACTGAAAAACCCTGCTCCACGGGGTTAGAGGTAGCAGCGTGCTTTCTCCTCGTTGGGACACCCAGGTTACCGTAGTCGTGGCCGAGTGGTTAAGGCGATGGACTAGAAATCCATTGGGGTCTCCCCGCGCAGGTTCAAATCCTGCCGACTACGCTGTTCGCCTGCATGCTGAGGAGAAGCATCTGCCTTTTTTTTAACGTCCCTAGCATGCTTTTCCGCTCCCTCTCTGCATCGGACAAACACGCCGCTGGCCCTTTTTGCAGTCGTGGGACAGTGGTGCGCCTGATCGTATTGTGGTTAGTACTCTGCGTTGTGGCCGCAGCAACCCCGGTTCGAATCCGGGTCACGGCAACTTTTGCCGTCGGGCTCCTTTTTGCCACCTCATCCTTCAGCTGGATTTTTGTGTCTGAAGCTTGGTGGCATCCTGTTCTGCCCTCCTGCAGCCAAGGGAGCTGGAGGGCCACAGCCAGACGTAGTCGTGCCGAGAGGTTAAGGCGATGGACTTGAAATCCATTGGGGTCTACCAGCACAGGTTCGAACCCTGCCGACTACGGGTGGTGTTTGCTCTCTCAGTTTAGTTTTCTGTGCCGATAATTGTTCCTTCCAAGGCATTTCCTCTATGTGCCGTAATTCTTTATGAGCTTCTGCGGGGCGGTTTGTGTGGACTCTGTTGTTATATAAAACGTAACAGACCTGCTTTGCTCAAGAGCCCGGATAGCTCAGTCGGTAGAGCATCAGACTTTTAATCTGAGGGTCCAGGGTTCAAGTCCCTGTTCGGCGAAAGGCTTTCATGTAGTTACTCTGTCTTTGACTCACAGAAACTTGCAGTGCTGTGAAAAACCCTTCTCTACAGAATGAGATGTGTTGGGAAGGCCGAGTGGTTAAGGTGATGGACTTGAAGTCCTTTGTGTTCGAACCATGCCGACTACGGGCAGGGTTGGCCCTTTTGCTTTAGCTTCCTGTGCCGATAATTGTGTCTTCCAAGACCTTTTGCTTTCGCTCTCTGTGCCGTAATTCCTTGTGGCCTTCATCCCGTAGCGTGTGTGGCAAAATGAGCTTTGGCTGGGCGGCATATAATACATAGTATTACTGTAGCAGCGCAGACACACATACCGGAAGCATTCACTCGGAAGAGAGCGCAAAAACACAACACAAAAATGAACGAAAGAGATCGCTGCAAATTGAGACAGGCTTTTTAAAAATAACTTTTCAAAAACACGGCGCGTTAAGAACACGAAGCCGAGCGCCAGTCAATCTGGTAGCGACGAAAATAGTGTGCGCGTCTAATTATAATTATTAGGGTAATCTGCAGGAAGTGCAAATAGACAATCCTTTAAGTGTGAATTTATCAGTGTGTCTTCAGTCATGTATTGAGTCGGATAAAGACTGTCAGTTTTTTTTCTCAAGAAAAATATTGAAATGTTTTTAACCTGTTAACATGCACCAGGACGCGGGCCATGAAAGCTCTTTGTTTGCACACGTCATTGTTTTAAACAGATAAAGTAAAACAGGACAAAATGAATCTTGACAAACTAATATCATTTTGAAGGTCTAAGCCTCTCATCGACGACAGATCGACTTTTTTTCGATAAAAGCTTTACGGAATGTATTTGCTAAATTTGTGTAAGCAGTACAATCAAAACATGTAGAAAAAAACCCGCAGTAGTACCTTATTCATCCTGATAACGACTCTCAAATGTATCCACTGCTGTAAATCCTGGTTTAGTTTGAAAGAAAGAGTCCTCTGAACAACATTCCATCGAGCACTTTTAGTCCAAAGAAACAACAACGCTGTAATTTAGATCGTTAACCTTTGTTTACGTTATCTCTTGAGGGAGAGTTATTGTTTGTGTCCGTTATGGAACAAATAACGCTCAAAAACAGCGTCTTGGTGGTAATAAAAACAGCACGATTTTGTAGCAGACAATGTCCCAAACAGAATGAAATCATCCAAAAATAAAAAAGTCAAAGATACACGGAAGATTGATTATTTGAATTCTGGCGCTCCCTCGCGACGGCGCGTGACGCACGCTGTGACGCACCTGTCATCTGATGGGGCGTAACTTAGCGATCTTTTTAGCACAATAAGAGAAAAAGAAAAAACATTTCTTTTTTTTCTTCTTCAGCAGTTTTCATATATGTTTGCGTGTTTTGTGGGGAATTGCCTGTATCTGTATGATTAACATCTCTATGGCTGACAATCAGCATGTAATTACTGACTGTTCACAGATATCAGTCTGAATGCAGTCTATATAAAAGGCCATTATAATGTGAATATTGACTATATTGGGCAGCCATCAGTATGATTAGCATCTGTATGAATGATCTTCAGCATGTGATTACTAATGTATGAGCAGGAGAGCATCTGTTTGTCAGGAAATCAGTATGTAATTAAGTTTTTTTTTTTTTATTATTGTTTTTTTTTCATCACTCAAAAATTATTATTATTGTATTTTTCTAGTGCTCAAATAAATCACTGATACGATGTCTAAGATTCTGTCTACTGTTTTATAATTGAAAAACTGCAGTGGCATGTATAAAGACTAAATAGTGTGTAGTAGAACTCTTCAATAATTTGGGAAATATTTTTCCTCAAACGGGGGGGTGGGTGGGGGGGGGGGACTAGAAAAATGTCTGCATGAATCTCATTTTTCATGGTATCTTCTTAGATTTGAAAATATAAACTCATGAGACATGTGACTTTCAACCCATTACTTTTCTGGATTTCTCCAGGACTGATTTCATGTATTTTTATATGAAATAAAAAAAAAAATCAGTGTGGTACAATTTTTATCAAGGAACTTCAGTGTCTATAACTTTTTATATTTTTGAGCATTATCAACTCTGGATGATGGATAGTAAAGGCCAAAGGGTCTTCTTTCCAAAGACACCACAATTGTGTGTGTGGCACACTGAAGTCAGGAGCTGTTACCATTTTAAGTTAGTTAGTCATTTTCAGCTGTGATTCCCAATATAGGGGGTGCAGGTTAACAGGTTAAGAGCATTTTTGAGAACTTAGTAAGTATTTTTCAAGAACTCCACTTAAGAACATTCTTACAAACTCTGTGGAATTTATTTGAAGAAATTACTTAACGTACTTCTGAAGAAGATTTTCGTCAATCCGGCCCCTGAGTCTGATGGTCAGCTCGCTAGGAAAGAGCGCTCATGAAGTGAACTGAGTGAGTCGGATAAGAGAGACCTAGGAAGCGTGCAGTGCTGTGGGACCCCAGGGTCAGCACTGAAAAACCCTGCTCCACAGGGTTAGAGGTAGCAGCCTGCTTTCTCCTCGTTGGGACCCCAGGTTACCGTAGTCGTGGCTGAGTGGTTAAGGCGATGGACTAGAAATCCATTGGGGTCTCCCCGCGCAGGTTCAAATCCTGCCGACTACGCTGTTCGCCTGCATGCTGAGGAGAAGCATCTATGCCTTTTTTTCACGTCCCTAGCATGCTTTTCCGCTCCCTCTCTGCATCGGACAAACACGCCGCTGGCCCTTTTTGCAGTCGTGGGACAGTGGTGCGCCGTGATCGTATAGTGGTTAGTACTCTGCGTTGTGGCCGCAGCAACCCCGGTTCGAATCCGGGTCACGGCATACTTTTGCCATCGGGCTCCTTTTTGCCACCTCATCCTTCAGCTGGATTTTTGTGTCTGAAGCTTGGTGGCGTCCGTTCTGCCCTCCTGCAGCCAAGGGAGCTGGAGGGCCACAGCCAGACGTAGTCGTGGCCGAGAGGTTAAGGCGATGGACTTGAAATCCATTGGGGTCTACCAGCACAGGTTCGAACCCTGCCGACTACGGGTGGTGTTTGCTCTCTCAGTTTAGTTTTCTGTGCCGATAATTGTTCCTTCCAAGGCATTTCCTCTATGTGCCGTAATTCTTTATGAGCTTCTGCGGGGCGGTTTGTGTGGACTCTGTTGTTATATAAAACGTAACAGACCTGCTTTGCTCAAGAGCCCGGATAGCTCAGTCGGTAGAGCATCAGACTTTTAATCTGAGGGTCCAGGGTTCAAGTCCCTGTTCGGGCGAAAGGCTTTCATGTTGTTACTCTGTCTTTGACTCACAGAAACTTGCAGTGCTGTGAAAAACCCTTCTCTACAGAATGAGATGTGTTGGGAAGGCCGAGTGGTTAAGGCGATGGACTTGAAGTCCTTTGGGTTCGAACCATGCCGACTACGGGCAGGGTTGGCTCTTTTGCTTTAGCTTCCTGTGCCGATAATTGTGTCTTCCAAGACCTTTTGCTTTCGCTCTCTGTGCCGTAATTCCTTGTGGCCTTCATCCCGTAGCGTGTGTGGCAAATGAGCTTTGGCTGGGCGGCATATAATACATAGTATTACTGTAGCAGCGCAGACACACATACCGGAAGCATTCACTCGGAAGAGAGCGCAAAAACACAACACAAAAATGAACGAAAAGATCGCTGCAAATTGAGACAGGCTTTTAAAAATAACTTTTCAAAAACACGGCGCGTTAAGAACACGAAGCCGAGCGCCAGTCAATCTGGTAGCGACGAAAATAGTGTGCGCGTCTAATTATAATTATTAGGGTAATCTGCAGGAAGTGCAAATAGACAATCCTTTAAGTGTGAATTTATCAGTGTGTCTTCAGTCATGTATTGAGTCGGATAAAGACTGTCAGTTTTTTTTCTCAAGAAAAAATTGAAATGTTTTTAAGAGCATTTTTGAGAACTTAGTAAGTATTTTTCAAGAACTCCACTTAAGAACATTCTTACGAACTCTGTGGAATTTATTTGAAGAAATTACTTAACGTACTTCTGAAGAAGATTTTTGTCAATCCGGCCCCTGAGTCTGATGGTCAGCTCGCTAGGAAAGAGCGCTCATGAAGTGAACTGAGTGAGTCGGATAAGAGAGACCTAGGAAGCGTGCAGTGCTGTGGGACCCCAGGGTCAGCACTGAAAAACCCTGCTCCACGGGGTTAGAGGTAGCAGCCTGCTTTCTCCTCGTTGGGACACCCGGGTTACCGTAGTCGTGGCCGAGTGGTTAAGGCGATGGACTAGAAATCCATTGGGGTCTCCCCGCGCAGGTTCAAATCCTGCCGACTACGCTGTTCGCCTGCATGCTGAGGAGAAGCATCTATGCCTTTTTTTCACGTCCCTAGCATGCTTTTCCGCTCCCTCTCTGCATCGGACAAACACGCCGCTGGCCCTTTTTGCAGTCGTGGGACAGTGGTGCGCCATGATCGTATTGTGGTTAGTACTCTGCGTTGTGGCCGCAGCAACCCCGGTTTGAATCCGGGTCACGGCATACTTTTGCCGTCGGGCTCCTTTTTGCCACCTCATCCTTCAGCTGGATTTTTGTGTCTGAAGCTTGGTGGCGTCCTGTTCTGCCCTCCTGCAGCCAAGGGAGCTGGAGGGCCACAGCCAGACGTAGTCGTGGCCGAGAGGTTAAGGCGATGGACTTGAAATCCATTGGGGTCTACCCGCGCAGGTTCGAACACTGCCAACTACGGGTGGTGTTTGCTCTCTCAGTTTAGTTTTCTGTGCCGATAATTGTTCCTTCCAAGGCATTTGCTCTATGTGCCGTAATTCTTTATGAGCTTCTGCTGGGCGGTTTGTGTGGACTCTGTTGTTATATAAAACGTAACAGACCTGCTTTGTTCAAGAGCCCGGATAGCTCAGTCGGTAGAGCATCAGACTTTTAATCTGAGGGTCCAGGGTTCAAGTCCCTGTTCGGGCGAAAGGCTTTCATGTTGTTACTCTGTCTTTGACTCACAGAAACTTGCAGTGCTGTGAAAAACCCTTCTCCACAGAATGAGATGTGTTGGGAAGGCCGAGTGGTTTAAGGCGATGGACTTGAAGTCCTTGGGTTCGAACCATGCCGACTACGAGCAGGGTTGGCCCTTTTGCTTTAGCTTCCTGTGCCGATAATTGTGTCTTCCAAGACCTTTTGCTTTCGCTCTCTGTGCCGTAATTCCTTGTGGCCTTCATCCCGTAGCGTGTGTGGCAAATGAGCTTTGGCTGGGCGGCATATAATACATAGTATTACTGTAGCAGCGCAGACACACATACCGGAAGCATTCACTCGGAAGAGAGCGCAAAAACACAACACAAAAATGAACGAAAGAGATCGCTGCAAATTGAGACAGGCTTTTTAAAAATAAACTTTTCAAAAACACGGCGCGTTAAGAACACGAAGCCGAGCGCCAGTCAATCTGGTAGCGACGAAAATAGTGTGCGCGTCTAATTATAATTATTAGGGTAATCTGCAGGAAGTGCAAATAGACAATCCTTTAAGTGTGAATTTATCAGTGTGTCTTCAGTCATGTATTGAGTCGGATAAAGACTGTCAGTTTTTTTTTCTCAAGAAAAATATTGAAATGTTTTTAAGAGCATTTTTGAGAACTTAGTAAGTATTTTTCAAGAACTCCACTTAAGAACATTCTTACGAACTCTGTGGAATTTATTTGAAGAAATTAC
This sequence comes from Aspiorhynchus laticeps, assembly GCA_023376895.1. Classification (NCBI taxonomy): domain Eukaryota; kingdom Metazoa; phylum Chordata; class Actinopteri; order Cypriniformes; family Cyprinidae; genus Aspiorhynchus; species Aspiorhynchus laticeps. The sequence continues at coordinate 118,588 of JALXFT010003541.1, read as the reverse complement.
TTAACGTACTTCTGAAGAAGATTTTTGTCAATCCGGCCCCTGAGTCTGATGGTCAGCTCGCTAGGAAAGAGCGCTCATGAAGTGAACTGAGTGAGTCGGATAAGAGAGACCTAGGAAGCGTGCAGTGCTGTGGGACCCCAGGGTCAGCACTGAAAAACCCTGCTCCACGGGGTTAGAGGTAGCAGCGTGCTTTCTCCTCGTTGGGACACCCAGGTTACCGTAGTCGTGGCCGAGTGGTTAAGGCGATGGACTAGAAATCCATTGGGGTCTCCCGCGCAGGTTCAAATCCTGCCGACTACGCTGTTCGCCTGCATGCTGAGGAGAAGCATCTATGCCTTTTTTTCACGTCCCTAGCATGCTTTTCCGCTCCCTCTTGCATCGGACAAACACGCCGCTGGCCCTTTTTGCAGTCGTGGGACAGTGGTGCGCCATGATCGTATTGTGGTTAGTACTCTGCGTTGTGGCCGCAGCAACCCCGGTTCGAATCCGGGTCACGGCATACTTTTGCCGTCGGGCTCCTTTTTGCCACCTCATCCTTCAGCTGGATTTTTGTGTCTGAAGCTTGGTGGCGTCCTGTTCTGCCCTCCTGCAGCCAAGGGAGCTGGAGGGCCACAGCCAGACTTAGTCGTGGCCGTAGCTTCCAGCGATCGGCCGGCTGGACACTTCCTAACACTTCCGAACAACATTTGAATACTTCCGAACGAGGTCGGAACACTTCCGAACAAAGTCCGAACGAGGTGCGAGCACCTCCTAACTAAATCCAAACAGGTCCTAACGCAAATCCGAAACCTTCGAACAGATGGGGCAAAGGAGCCAATCAATTCCTATCAAGAGGAAAGGGCCAATCAGCAATCGTTGACAAGCCTATCTCGCCGCTGATTGGCTGAATGAGTTTCGTGTCATTCCAGCTGTTTGCAACTCACTGGACATCTGCTATCCGGAGATTAAGGTAAGCGTTATCAAATTACAAATTAAAAATCCGTGACACTAGTGTTAATTTATTTGTTCAAACATTAATTCATGATTTGGACACTTAGCAAGACAAGCTAACTTAACAGTTATCACTAACGCTAGTTAACCCCTTGATGCATAAATGGGTCTAAAATTACCTGATTGAGTTTTTTTTTCTATATCTTTGCAAGAGTTTAATTTAATCATTCAGCATTCCAAGTATTCATTCATTATGTTATTTCAGTCATGACTGAGTGATTCTTTGCTGAATGTATTTTAATCATGTATTATTCCAGGCATTCATTAAATATCTAGTTTTTGATTTCCATAAATCATGTTCATTTTTTCTCTTCCTACTTTATATACAAACACAGATTTTGTAATTTTTCATCATAAGCTATTTGCATAGTAGGAATATATTTACTGCTGAAAACTATCATCCTTCCAAATATTTCACCACTCAACATGTCTGCTTTTGTATATTTGATGCATATTTGATGCAAGTTTTTTATATATATTATTTTATGTATGTTTTACATTTATACATAAAGTATTTTCTATTCTGTTCTATTCTACTATTCTATTCAATTTATATTCTATTATAGCTAAATAATATTAGCTTGTTCAAACAATATAAAAGTTGAAATAGAACGCTATTATATACAGATATACAAGTATATTTAAAATGCATGTTATCAAAACAGATGTTCAATCCCAAAAAACTCCATTCTACCACTGCTATATTAACACAGCCGATTGTAACTGCCAAGAAATGCACAACTACATTGATTTGTTCCACAATATTTTTTTCAGATATGACCAAAACAGGCAAATCCTCTGCCTATTGGAATGATATTTGCCATAGGTATGCTCAGGGCACCTTCCAGTTCAGTACAGGCAAAAGGCCTGGAAGCAGAAAATGGAAGGAGGCCCTGGAGCAGATTGATGCCTGTCCCCTGCAAAGAGGGAATAAGGTGGACCTGTTTGGCAGGCAAATAGTGTGCACTTGTGTGTTCCATAAGGTAGGTATATGATATTAATTTACATTTACACATTTAGCAGACGCTTTTATCCAAAGCGACTTACAGTGCATTCAGGCTATACATGTTTTTCTCAGTATGATATAATATATCAAAAGCATGATACGTCCCTGTATCATGTAATATACTATTTTATGGACCATCCCCCGATCTAGAATAATTGGTGAAATTATTTAACATGAATAGTAAGACCTTCTTTTGTTGTTTTCTCCCAGTCAATAGATAAGGCCTTGATTGAGGCAGGGCCTAAGGTAAACGCAGGCGGCAGCTCAGAGGAGGGAAGGACATTACAGGGGGTGAAGTGTTCTCTGTGTAGTGTGGTTGTGGAGGCAGATAAGTTCTCAGAGCACCTGTCTGACTACCACTCTGAAGAGAGGTGTGACAGCTGTGGGGCCAGGGTCCAGGGTGCTGTTGGACTCCTCCAACACATAGAGTCCAGCCATTATGGGGCCCTATTGGCTCCACGTGTCAGCCCTTCAAAAAATCTTACACCATCTCCGTGCCCCCCACCATCTCCACGGCTGGCACCACCTCCGCAGCACTTGCCGTCTCCTCTGCCAGCACCAGTGTCTCCATCTCCGCGGCCCACTCCATCCCCACGGCCCACTCCATCCCCACGGCCCACTCCATCTCCGCACCACTCTCCAGCTCCACAGCCCTCACCACCATCTCCACGGCGCTCTACATCTCCACAGCCCACTCCATCCTCACGTCCAGCTCCCTCGCTGCAGCCCACACCATCTCTGCCTCAGGCTGTTATTGATTGGGAGAGCTTTCTTCCCAGTCAGTTCAAGAGAGTCCTCCAGCCAGCAGATTGGGTGTGGATTGCCAAGTGCCTCTATGAGCCCACAGGGCAGCTGAGGCAGAAGATCCAGGCGAACTGGTTTTATCCACCGATGCAGCCCAAGCCGTCTCCTCCTGAGACCGGGTGGTACTTCCGACAGAGGATGTTCTTGTGGGCACCAATGAGGATGTGGGGCATTCCTCTTAAATGCCCACAGTGTGGCAGAAAGATGCATCATTCAGGGATCTACCCGAAGGTCAGGGAGGTGATCGACATGGATTGCCGCTACTATCTGGTGGGTGTGGACTATCCACGCTGCAGTGCATGCAAGTTGCCAGTATGCCCATGGAGCCAGGACATCCTTTCACAACTGGATGTGGCACACAGGACCCTGTTTCCAGCAGTGCTGACCACTCAGCTAGCCCTGGACAGGAAATGTGTGACCTTCCTCAGGCCAAAACCAGCGGCAACAGTTCCTCCTACCTCCAGTCAGCAGTAGAAGAAGTCCACAGTGAGGAGTGGGCACGACGGACCATCCAGTACCTCTCTGACTGTGAGTTTCATTTAAGAAAGGTTGCCCTGGTCCAATCTGCAACGGCACCTGCCTTTTCTGCACCTGCACCCTTCAGGCCACTTCCACTCGCCCAGTGGTTTGAGACTGTCCACTCCAACGACATCCTCAGCCTCGGACGAGATGAAGGGGGTGATTACCTCCACCTATGGCCGAATCCTGAAGATGGATTCTACTAAGAAGGTACAGTACATGAAGGTTTGAGCATGAGGTTTATTTTCAGCCATGTTAAGTAATTTGAATAGATATAATTTCATCATAATGACAAAAAAGTGTGCATCAGTGTTATATATATTTTAATGCACCATAACAAAAATAAGAAAATGCATCATTAAGCCTGTCAGAATGATTTTATGTTTCCTTATGTTTGTTTTTCAGATCACCAAAAAGCTGGCTGGTGGCATTGGGGACACGGCTGCATGGATGACCAACATTGGCAATGAGCTTGGCCAGGTTCTGAACAGTGTTCTGACAACAGCTGAAGGCGCAGGACTGGAGGAGCTGTGCCAGGGCATCGTCAGACGCTACCAGAATGCTGGCGAGCCAGAGCCTGAGGTCATCTATGTTGACCGGGATTGCTGCAGTCAATCAGGTGGGATTTTCAAATGACTAATTTATCAAATGTGCATCGCAATATATTTTACAAAAGTTAATAGTGGTGTAGAAAAAAGTTCCCCTTTCCCTATTGGCGATGGTAATTCGTATTATTACTGGTAATGTAATGTAGTTGTAATATCTTATAATTTCTGAAAAGTATGTTGAAAAGAAATCAAATGCAAGCTTTTTTTATTTTTTTCCCCCTCCACAGGTGCACCTGCGGTACTAAATCTTTTTCGGCCATGGAAGTCTATTGTAAGGCTAGATATCTTCCATTTTATGAGAAGATTCAACTGTGGCCTTACTACAGAGCACCACTCTCTCTACGGTACCTTTTGTTCAAAGCTTTCCTCCTGTATCTTTGAGTGGGATCAGGAGGATGTGAAAGAACTTAAAGCGGCCAAGAGAGGGGAGTGGAAGAGCAGCCATGGTGGACAGGCTCCTACTGAGGCACAGCTCATGGTCAGCATCAGCCCAGGTGAACTGGCGAAGCACTGTAGGCGGCGGACGCGCAGGGCTGAGGATATCCGGGCCATGATTTCAGGGCTGCTGGAATCAGTGTGGGAGCTAACTGACACTACAGGGTTTCGTCTGGTTAACCCTGACAGCATGCACCATGTCTGGGAGATGCAACAAAAACACCTGGAGTGCATCCAGGACCCTCCACATGTAGAGTTGTACACAAAGACGGGGACACTCCAGAAGGGTGGCAAAGTCCTAAACGTGCTTAGGTGTGGCAGGGGATCATCCTCGCTGGAGAGTTTTCACCGCCACCAGTGTGCCTTCATTCCTGGTAAATTCTGAATGTTAAATTGCAGTATGTTCTGTAGATTTTTAAGTTGAAAAGATTGCTATTATGTCAACATATATATATATATATATATAATATATATATTATAGAAGTAGAACCCTAGGTACTACCTGCATTTGGCTTGTTTTCATGGAATTTACTACGAGCTACTTGTCTCATTATTCTATTGTTAATGTTCTATAACTGTGTCATTAAATTTGTATCTCCTCAGTTTAAAAGAATTGCTGACTGAATCTGTGCATTTTCATTCTTAGGATGGAGATGTAATGCCATGCACACACAAATGTACATGTTAGAGGGGGCCTCGAGGTGGAACATGAGCCGGGCAAAAGAAGCTGTATCTGTGGTGGGGGCCTCAACCCTCAGGACATTTGATGTCTGCTTAATGTCTCATTTAAACAACATGAGCCAACGGGTCCTTGGTTGGGCTTTGATGCCAGAATTCACCCCTCCAGGAAAACCCACTGGTAAGATATCTCTCAGGGCAATGCTGAGCATTGGAGTATTCCTCTCTCTCCTTGTTTGTTTGTGTGGTGTGTGTGTGTGTGTGTGTGTGTGTGTGTTGTGTGTGTGTGTGTGTGTGTGTTGTGTGTGTGTCCTCTCCCCATTAACAATATGCCAAACATTATTGCAGGGGAGAGCATTGCAGTGGAGTACTTATTGGCCCAGTCCAATAGAGGCGACCAGTTGATTGCACACCATAATAACATGCCTGAAGTCCCCCAGAGGATCCCGAAGATGATGAAACTGACACGACTGTGTGCCATGCAGCTGACCTTAGGGCTGATGACTCTGACCCTCCAGTAGCAGAGGCCCAGGTGCCGGTGGTGGGTGACACTGGACCCAAATCACCTGATGAGGAGGTCACTGAGGAAGAGGAGGATGACACTGCAAGTCCTAGCACATCAGGCCAGGTAATGTTGCTATCCTGTACCATCTTTTAATTTTTAAATAAATATATCTTGTGCAGTGCAAAGAACTTATTGTCAACCGTGTGTAAAGTTAAAATATATGCATGTACAATTCAAAATAATTACTACAACACTGTATATATTTATTGGACTGTGGTTGTCTTTTTTTCTACATTTTCAGAGTGCACAGTGTGATTCCAGCGGTGTCTTGGGCTGGGAGGCAGTTGATACCCTGGCAGCCTACCTGGTTAGCCTAAACAGGACGATCACTGCCTTGTCATCACAAGAGGAGGCCGACATAGTCCAGCTGTACATGGCTCTGCATGCCATGGACAAGGTGCCATCAAAATATAGCCAGAGAGTTAAGAAGAAGACTTTGCCAGGACCTTGGAGAGCATCCAGGAAGCGGAGTGGCTCTGCTCCAGGACAGCAGGCAGCAGAGAGGTAATTTGACTATTTGGAGCTTCACTAGTTTTTAACCCAGTATACAGTCCAGATTATATCATCCTTCTTTTCCTAGACTGTTCATGACTCATGGGCAGGCGGCTCAGGACCCTGAAGTCCACAGGGTCTGTGAATGTGTTTGCCTACGGCTTTTGAAAGAGTTTCAGCAAGCAAGGAACAGGCCCAAAGACACACAAGGAAAAACTCTGCCAATTCCACAATCTATCGTGGTGGTATACAGCCACTTGAAACAGCTGCTGGAGGACAGCAGAGCAGTTCTAGGACAGACTAGCCTGGCTCTGGTCCCGATAAACACCACTACTGTCTCCTCATGGTGAGTCTTCTTTTATGCAATACTTTTATACAAATACAGTAGTATATCAAGATTGTACTTATAAAACCTTCCTGTACATGCTTCTTTTAAAAATTATACTAAGTAAAGACAATGGGCTTTAATCCATTAAAATTGCTAATTGAAGATGAAGAATGTTTCTCTTGCAGGCTACTAAGAAGACAGAAACGTGTGGACAGAGACATGCTGCTGCAGGGTTCTGCACTGCCCAAACAATTATATTTGGCCAAGGAGTCACTTCCTGAAGTGCGCACACTTCCAGCTGCTCCTGCACAGCATGGGCATGAGGCCATGGTATTTGAGGAGCCAGCAAATCAGGAGGGAGAGGCCTTAATTCGTAAGCGTATCTCCAACAGGTGCCCTCTGCCCACCCCTCCTCCTGGATCTTACTCGGCATTTCCCATATACCCACCAGCACCACACTTTACATTCCCCCCTGGGTCCTACCCACCCTTTCCCAGCTACCCACCAGGTCTAACAGTGCCTCGGTCTACCCAGTTTATGCCCCCTCCCCAATTCCAGCCGCCTCTCCAATTCCAGCCGCATCCCCAGTTCCAGCCGCCCCCCAGTTCCAGCCGCATCCCCAGTTCCAGCCGCCTCCCCAATTCCAGCCGCCTCCCCAATTCCAGCCGCATCCCCAGTTCCAGCCGCCTGATAACCTGCCACCACAAACTTGTCCCTCTACTCAGCCCAGGCAGCGCACATGGAGAAGGCAGAAAGCTGCCCAAGAGGATGAGGAGTGAGTGGCTAGGGTGAACCACCACGGAAACGACTAGCAAAGGATTTATATCGCTATATCTGCAAGCAGTGTGGGCTGGCAAAAAATAAGACAACTGGCCACACTCAGCTGAAGGGCCAGTGGTATTGTCCAGCCTCAGGCCTCTCTGTTGCACAGTGAAGGGAGAATGTACTGGGAGGTCTTTGATTTTTTTTTTTTATTAAGAGTATACAGTAGCCTCAGGCCTCTCTGTTGCACAGTGGAGGGAGAATGTACTGGGAGGTCTTTGATTTTTTTTTTTTTTAAGAGTATACAGTAGCCTCAGGCCTCTCTGTTGCACAGTGGAGGGAGAATGTACTGGGAGGTCTTTGATTTTTTTTTTTTTTAAGAGTATACAGTAGCCTCAGGCCTCTCTGTTGCACAGTGGAGGGAGAATGTACTGGGAGGTCTTTGATTTTTTTTTTTTTATTAAGAGTATACAGTAGCCTCAGGCCTCTCTGTTGCACAGTGGAGGGAGAATGTACTGGGAGGTCTTTGATTTTTTTTTTTATTAAGAGTATACAGTAGCCTCAGGCCTCTCTGTTGCACAGTGGAGGGAGAATGTACTGGGAGGTCTTTGATTTTTTTTTTTTATTAAGAGTATACAGTAGCCTCAGGCCTCTCTGTTGCACAGTGGAGGGAGAATGTACTGGGAGGTCTTTGATTTTTTTTTTTTTATTAAGAGTATACAGTAGCCTCAGGCCTCTCTGTTGCACAGTGGAGGGAGAATGTACTGGGAGGTCTTTGTTTTTTTTTTTATTAAGAGTATACAGTAGCCTCAGGCCTCTCTGTTGCACAGTGGAGGGAGAATGTACTGGGAGGTCTTTGATTTATTTTTTTTATTAAGAGTATACAGTAGCCTCAGGCCTCTCTGTTGCACAGTGGAGGGAGAATGTACTGGGAGGTATTTGATTTTTTTTTTATTAAGAGTATACAGTAGCCTCAGGCCTCTCTGTTGCACAGTGGAGGGAGAATGTACTGGGAGGTCTTTGATTTTTTTTTTATTAAGAGTATACAGTAGCCTCAGGCCTCTCTGTTGCACAGTGGAGGGAGAATGTACTGGGAGGTCTTTGATTTTTTTTTTATTAAGAGTATACAGTAGTTAGGTTTTTATATAGTTGTTTGTTTTTTAGTTTTCAGTTTTTAATTGTGTTTGCTGTGCTGTGTGTGTGTTGTGCTGTGAACATTTTGTTTTTAATTGCTGTTTGCAGTGCTTAATTTGTAAAAAAGAAAGACACATCTCTTGTGGTATAATAGTAACACATATTTTATTTTTAATTGCTGTTTGCAGTTCTTAATTTGCAGTGTTTGTAAAAAAGAAAGACACAACTCTTGTGGTGTAATAGTAACACATTCATCCTTTGGGTGGAAGATTCCAGGTGCAAGTCCTGGCAAGAGTGTGTTTGTCAGATCAGTATTTTTTTTTTTTTTATATATATATATATATATATATTTATTATTATTATTATTATAAATTTTAAAGTCAAAAATCAATCAAACCCTTTTCTTAAATCCTTTGTGAGGGTTCATGAAGTGTGATGGATATTTAATTTTTTCTCTTTCCTTTTCTTTCTTTCCCTCCTTTCCCCCTCCCTTTTCCCTTTCTTTCCCCCTTGTAGCAGTCCCTTTTGCCTTGTTTTTGGCCGAGAGGTTAAGGCGATGGACTTGAAATCCATTGGGGTCTACCTGCGCAGGTTCGAACCCTGCCAACTACGGGTGGTGTTTGCTCTCTCAGTTTAGTTTTCTGTGCCGATAATTGTTCCTTCCAAGCCATTTGCTCTATGTGCCGTAATTCTTTATGAGCTTCTGCGGGGCGGTTTGTGTGGACTCTGTTGTTATATAAAACGTAACAGACCTGCACAAGAGCCTGGATAGCTCAGTCGGTAGAGCATCAGACTTTTAATCTGAGGGTCCAGGGTTCAAGTCCCTTTTGGGCAAAAGGCTTTCATGTTGTTACTCTGTCTTTGACTCACAGATAACAGAGAACTAGGAAACTTGCAGTGCTGTGGGAGCCCAGGGTCAACACTGAAAAACCCTTCTCTACAGAATGAGATGTGTTGGGAAGGCCGAGTGGTTAAGGCGATGGACTTGAAGTCCTTTGGGTTCAAACCCTGCCGACTATGGGCACTGATGGCCCTTATGCTTCCTGTGCCGATAATTGTGTCTTCCAAGACCTTTTGCTTTCGCTCTCTGTGCCGTAATTCCTTGTGGCCTTCATCCCGTAGCGTGTGTGGCAAATGAGCTTTGGCTGGGCGGCATATAATACATAGTATTACTGTTGCAGCGCAGACACACATACCGGAAGCATTCACTCAGAAGAGAGCGCAAAAACACAACACAAAAATGAACGAAAGAGATCGCTGCAAATTGAGACAGGCTTTTTAAAAATAACTTTTCAAAAACACGGCGCGTTAAAAACAAGAAGCCGAGCGCCAGACAAATAGACAATCCTTTAAGTGTGAATTTATCAGTGTGTCTTCAGTCATGTATTGAGTCGGATAAAGACTGTCAGTTTTTTTTCTCAAGAAAAAAATTGAAATGTTCTTAAGAGCATATTTGAGAACTTAGTAAGTATTTTTCAAGAACTGCACTTAAGAACATTCTTACGAACTCTGTGGAATTTATTTGAAGAAATTACTTAACGTACTTCTGAAGAAGATTTTCGTCAATCCGGCCCCTGAGTCTGATGGTCAGCTCGCTAGGAAAGAGCGCTCATGAAATGAACTGAGTGAGTCGGATAAGAGAGACCTAGGAAGCGTGCAGTGCTGTGGGACCACAGGGTCAGCACTGAAAAACCCTGCTCCACGGGGTTAGAGGTAGCAGCTTGCTTTCTCCTCGTTGGGACACCCAGGTTACCGTAGTCGTGGCCGAGTGGTTAAGGCGATGGACTAGAAATTCATTGGGGTCTCCCCGCGCAGATTCAAATCCTGCCGACTACGCTGTTCGCCTGCATGCTGAGGAGAAGCGTCTGTGCCTTTTTTTCACGTCCCTAGCATGCTTTTCCGCTCACTCTCTGCATCGGACAAACACGCCGCTGGCCCTTTTTGCAGTCGTGGGACAGTGGTGCGCCGTGATCGTATAGTGGTTAGTACTCTGGGTTGTGGCTGCAGCAACCCTGGTTCGAATCCGGGTCACGGCAGACTTTTGCGGCGGGCTCCTTTTTGCCACCTCATCCTTCAGCTGGATTTTTGTGTCTGAAGCTCGGTGGCGTCCTGAGCTTCTGCGGGGCGGTTTGTGTGGACTCTGTTGTTATATAAAACGTAACAGACCTGCGCAAGAGCCAGGATAGCTCAGTCGGTAGAGCATCAGACTTTTAATCTGAGGGTCCAGGGTTCAAGTCCATGTTCGGGCAAAAGGCTTTCATGTTGTTATTCTGTCTTTGACTCACAGATAACAGAGACCTAGGAAACTTGCAGTGCTGTGGGAGCCCAGGGTCAACACTGAAAAACCCTTCTCTACAGAATGAGATGTGTTGGGAAGGCCGAGTGTTTAAGGCGATGGACTTGAAGTCCTTTGGGTTCGAACCCTGCGGACTATGGGCACTGTGGCCCTTATGCTTCCTGTTAATTCCTTGGAAGACACATAATTGTGTCTTCCAAGACCTTTTGCTTTCGCTCTCTGTGCTGTAATTCCTTGTGGCCTTCATCCCATAGCGTGTGTGGCAAATGAGCTTTGGCTGGGTGGCATATAATACATTGTATTACTGTAGCAGCACGGACACACATACCGGAAGCGTTCACTTGGAAGAGAGTGCAAAAACACAACACAAAAATGACCGAAAGAGATCGCTGCAAATTGAGACAGGCTTTTTAAAAATAACTTTTCAAAAACACGGCGCGTTAAAAACACAAAGCCGAGCGTCAGTCAATCTGGTAGCGACGAAAATAGTGCGCGCGTCTAATTATAATTATTAGGGTAATCTGCAGGAAGTGCAAATAGACAATCCTTTAAGTGTGAATTTATCAGTGTGTCTTCAGTCATGTATTGAGTCGGATAAAGACTGTCAGTTTTTTTTCTCAAGAACAAAATTGAAATGTTCTTAAGAGCATATTTGAGAACTTAGTAAGTATTTTTCAAGAACTGCACTTAAGAACATTCTTACGAACTCTAGGGAATTTATTTGAAGAAATTACTTAACGTACTTCTGAAGAAGATTTTCGTCAATCCGGGCCCTGAGTCTGATGGTCAGCTCGCTAGGAAAGATCGCTCATGAAATGAACTGAGTGAGTCGGATAAGAGAGACCTAGGAAGCGTGCAGTGCTGTGGGACCACAGGGTCAGCACTGAAAATCCCTGCTCCACGGGGTTAGAGGTAGCAGTTTGCTTTCTCCTCGTTGGGACACCCAGGTTACCGTAGTCGTGGCCGAGTGGTTGAGGTGATGGACTAGAAATCCATTGGGGTCTCCCCGCGCAGATTCAAATCCTGCCGACTACGCTGTTCGCCTGCATGCTGAGGAGAAGAGTCTGTGCCTTTTTTTCACGTCCCTAGCATGCTTTTCCGCTCACTCTCTGTATCGGACAAACACGCCGCTGGCCCTTTTTGCAGTCGTGGGACAGTGGTGCGCCGTGATTGTATAGTGGTTAGTACTCTGCGTTGTGGCTGCAGCAACCCTGGTTCGAATCCGGGTCACGGCAGACTTTTGCCGTCGGGCTCCTTTTTGCCACCTCATCCTTCAGCTGGATTTTTGTGTCTGAAGCTTGGTGGCGTCCTGTTCTGCCCTCCTGCAGCCAAGGGAGCTGGATGGCCGCAGCCAGGCGTAGTTGTGGCCGAGAGGTTAAGGCGGTGGACTCGAAATCCATTGGGGTCTCCCCGCGCAGGTTCGAACCCTGCCGACTACGGGTGGCGTTTGCTCTCTCACTTTAGTTTTCTGTGCCGATAATTGTTCCTTCCAAGGCTTTTGCTCTATCTGCCGTAATTCTTTATGAGCTTCTGCGGGGAGGTTTGTGTGGACTCTGTTGTTATATAAAACGTAACAGACCTGCACAAGAGCCCGGATAGCTCAGTCGGTAGAACATCAGACTTTTAATCTGAGGGCCCAGGGTTCAAGTCCCTGTTCGCCTGCATGCTGAGGAGAAGTGTCTGTGCCTTTTTTTCACGTCCCTAGCATGCTTTTCCGCTCACTCTCTGCATCGGACAAACACGCCACTGGCCCTTTTTGCAGTCGTGGGACAGTGGTGCGCCGTGATTGTATAGTGGTTAGTACTCTGCGTTGTGGCTGCAGCAACCCCGGTTTGAATTCGGGTCACGGCAGACTTTTGCCGTCGGGCTCCTTTTTTCCACCTCATCCTTCAGCTGGATTTTTGTGTCTGAAGCTCGGTGGCGTCCTGTTCTGCCCTCCTGCAGCCAAAGGAGCTGGAAGACTGCAGCCAGGAGTAGTCGTGGCCGAGAGGTTAAGGCGATGGACTTGAAATCCATTGGGGTCTCCCCGCGCAGGTTCGAACCCTGCCGACTACGGGTGGCATTCGCTCTCTCACTTTAGTTTTCTGTGCTGATAATTGTTCCTTCCAAGGCCTTTGCTCTATGTGCCGTAATTCTTTATGAGCTTCTGCGGGGCGGTTTGTGTGGACTCTGTTGTTATATAAAACGTAACAGACCTGTGCAAGAGCCCGGATAGCTCAGTCGGTAGAGCATCAGACTTTTAATCTGAGGGTCCAGGGTTCAAGTCCCTGTTCGGGTGAAAGGCTAACAGAGAACTAGGAAACTTGCAGTGCTCTGGGAGTCAGCTGACCCTGGGGTCAGCACTGAAAAACCCTTCTCTACAGAATTAGATGTTTTGGGAAGGCCGAGTGGTTAAGGCGATGGACTCGAAGTCCTTTGGGTTCGAACTTTGAGTTCTTAGTAAGTATTTTTCAAGAACTGCACTTAAGAACATTCTTATGAACTCTGTGGAATTTATTTGAATGAATTACTTAACGTACTTTTGAAGAAGATTTTCGTCAATCTGGCCCCTGAGTCTGATGGTCAGCTCGCTAGGAAAGAGCTCTCATGAAGTGAACTGAGTGAGTCGGATAAGAGAGACCTAGGAAATGTGCAGTGCTGTGGGACCCCAGGGTCAGCACTGAAAAACCCTGCTCCACGGGGTTAGAGGTAGCAGCCTGCTTTCTCCTCGTTGGGACACCCAGGTTACCGTAGTCGTGGCTGAGTGGTTAAGGCGATGGACTAGAAATCCATTGGGGTCTCCCCGCGCAGGTTCGAATCCTGCCGACTACGCTGTTCGCCTGCATGCCGAGGAGAAGCGTCTGTGCCTTTTTTCATGTCCCTAGCATGCTTTTCTGCTCCCTCTCTGCATCGGACAAACACTCCACTGGCAGCCATACATGCCCACGCCATGACACTACCACCACCATGCTTCACTGATGAGGTGGTATGCTTAGGATCATGAGCAGTTCCTTGCCTTCACAGTTCTGGAACAACATCCTATGGACAGATGAGACCAAGATCAACTTGTACCAGAGTGATGGGAAGAGAAGAGTATGGAGAAGGCAAGGAACTGCTCATGATCCTAAGCATACCACCTCATCAGTGAAGCATGTTGGTGGTAGTGTCATGGCGTGGGCATGTATGGCTGCCAGTGGAACTGGTTCTCTTGTATTTATTGATGATGTGACTGCTGACAAAAGCAGCAGGATGAATTCTGAAGTGTTTCGGGCAATATTATCTGCTCATATTCAGCCAAATGCTTCAGAACTCATTGGACGGCGCTTCACAGTGCAGATGGACAATGACCCAAAGCATACTGCAAAAGCAACCAAAGAGTTTTTGAAGGGAAAGAAGTGGACTGTTATGCAATGGCCAAGTCAATCACCTGACCTGAATCCGACTGAGCATGCATTTCACTTGCTGAAGACAAAACTGAAGGGAAAATGCCCCAAGAACAAGCAGGAATTGAAGACGGTTGCAGTAGAGGTCTGGCAGAGCATCACCAGGGATGAAACCCAGCGTCTGGTGATGTCTATGCGTTCCAGACTTCAGGCTGTAATTGACTGCAAAGGATTTGCAACCAAGTATTAAAAAGTGAAAGTTTGATTTATGATTATTATTCTGTCCCATTACTTTTGGTCCCTTAACAAGTGGGAGGCACATATGCAAACTGTTATAATTCCTACACCGATCACCTGATTTGGATGTAAATACCCTCAAATTAAAGCTGACAGTCTGCAGTTAAAGCACATCTTGTTCGTTTCATTTGAAATCGATTGTGGTGGTGTATAGAGCCAAAAATGTTAGAATTGTGTCGATGTCCCAATATTTATGGACCTGACTGTATGTAGTAGACCAACAGTGAATATTTACAGATATTTTAATCCATAGTGCAGATCATATTATATCTTAATGTCATTTTTATATTTAAATTCACACAAAAACACAACAACAAAACTCTCAATTAGTCAATGTCTATGTACGGGACGGTTATTAAAGTTTCGAGTGTCGTTTTTTTTCGGCGTATATCCTCCTCCCACTACTGGACGCATCAGGAACAACAGGGGCGTAAAACTGCCTGGGCCGTGAAACTGTCTGGGCCGTAGATCTGCCTGCTCCAGGTCTGCAGCCTCCCCGTATAGCCTACTCCATTCGTTTACATGGAGAGGGTGGGGTTTATGACCTGTACTGCAGCCAGCCACCAGGGGGTGATCAAAAAGCCCGTAGCTTCACTTTTAAAGACCAGTGAGACACACCCGGACACTTCCTATGGTATTAATCAGATAACTTAGATACATAACAGATGTTTACAACTTGTATCTGCACAAAGGGATGCATATGCCTGAACTTTAAGTTACACGCTATAGCTATAGCGAGAGAGAGTAATGAGTCCCACCACTGACAAAGCCCTGGAGCTCCTGACAGAATCCCAGCTAGGCTGGCCCAGCCACATCATAATCCACACGGGCACCAACGACGTGCGGAGCCAACAGGACCGAGTGTCTGACTCCTTCAGAGCCATCGTGGAAAAAGCTAGAGAAACCTTCCCCAACTCAAAAAACACCCTGTCCACTCTACTCCAGAGGAAAGATTTCAATACCAAAACAATTAATAAAATAAACTCTAGCATCTCCAGACACCGTGCCCTCCTGCCTAACGTACACTTGGCCCACCATCCAGACCTGGACACCGACTGCCTATGACCACGTCCACCTTTATAAGAACCCTGGTACATATTTTTGCAAAGAGACTCAAAGATGTTGCTCTAAACAGGACCAACCAGACAAGCAGAACCAGCCCTAACCCAGCCAACCCAACGAGACACACTTCAGGAAACTACATCCCAGCCAACACCTCATCTAGAGCCCAGACCGGAGCACCGCCCAAAGCTTCACCTCCCAGAGCTTCAGCGCCCAGAGCGGATCCGTACGGACAGAGACTGTCCTATAACAGCCCCAACGCTCCAGCGGCTGAAGCCCGTCCACAGCAGAGCCCGGCCCAGACAGACAGACCGAGCTACGCCCAAGCTGTCAGTGGAGGAGCGAGCCGAGCTAACACTGAACTCCACAACATCCAACACATGCTGAGTATCATCTGCTCTCACTTACTCACACACAGTGGACAGTGGTAAAACATAAATAAAAAAGAATACATTTACCAACCCACATTGTTAGTGTAAGTGTACATGTAATTTAAAATGGATTTGTTGATGTTTTTGAGTTCCTACCATAACATTACTTCCATCATTCATTATTTTCTTTTACTCTATTGTATTTTTTGTATCATTCTCTTTTCTCAAAATGGCAAACAAACCATACCGATTATTTTAAAAGCTTGTGATGAAATCACTTATTTTTTCTACATGGAATATTCAAGGTCTAAACTCCTCAGTCTTTGGCCTAAAAAGTAGACATTCTGACTTTATGAAAGAAATTGAAGACATAGATGTCATCATCTTACAGGAAACCTGGTGTAAAGGAGATGTGTTCACTGGCTGCCCCTCGGGATACAGAGAGATACTATTACCATCAGTCAAACTCACATCAGTCACACAGGGGAGAGACTCAGGAGGAATGATCATCGGGATTAAATCTGAACTGGCCATAGAATTAGTTAAAAGAGATCAATACCACCTGTGGCTGAAAATACAAAAAGGAATAATATCAGCATCTCAGCCTGTTTTCCTTTGTGCCATATATATACCCCAGTGTTTCCTCTAGGATTTTTTCCAGCTGTGGTGGCAGGACTATTTCTCATGGGCCACGCCCCCTTCCCACCCAAGAATCACTTGCACTCAGAATTGAATTTATTATAGCTAAAAAAGACAACTAAATAGTAAATAATAAAATATGAACGAATAGCACAAACAAAAACAAAATACAAATTAAATTTGTAATAATCTATTCAACTGTAAAATAACACTGGATAGTCTTCACTGTATAAATGGACAGTAATGGCAGACACAAAGCAGGTTTATTTAGGCTGCTGTCTCTTTAAGACCTCATGCAGGGATCTAAAATACTGTTACACTGGGCTCTATGCTTACTTTTCTTTTTAGGAGCGCTTGTCCTCCTAATTAAAAAAAAATTAGGAGCACCTTCTGATCAATAATCAAAAATTTGGATAAAAAAATAGCCTTCCTAATACGAATGAATAAAAGTGTTTTACAGAGGCATTTTCTTTTTACATTTGGCATTTTTCTAATTTTATTAAAAGTATGTCATCTATGTCAAATTCAAAAGTTTTAATTTATAAGCTTTTTAGAATTTCTAATTTAAACAATATAATAAGAAGTAGAATAAGACAAGTAAGTTAGCAATCATATGAAATTAGTATTAATAAAAAATGGATTTGTACTACAGAGGTGGCACAGAAAACATAAAAGTGGCTTGTAGGTACGTTTAATGAGGCTCAGAGGTGGCATGAGTGCAGTTAAATTCATAATGAGATTAATGTGTTAAATATAAAATGTTGAATATAGAAATATTAAATGATTTAAATAACTGAAATTATACTTTAAAATGAAACTGAAACCACCAGCAGGTGGCGGTATGTCACTGATTTTATCCCTGAATCATTAATTAAATTGATTCGTTCGAACAGCTGATTCAATCATGAATGAAGCAACTGTTATGAATGGGTAATCATGAATCACTGACTCACTAGATTCGTTTAAACACACAGTTCATTCATGAATGAAACACTGCTGTGTTTGCTTTTAGAGAAGCGCAGCGGCTCAGCTGTTACTTTATTTGGAACTATTTTCCTTGATGAAATGGCACAAAATCAGACAGTAGTGTTATATTCAGACAACGTAAGTTACTTAATATTAACTTCTTGTTTATTGAACTGTTGTATTAAATCAATATCACATTTGCAAACTCCCTTAATAATCTTTAAAAGCTGTCACTCTCAGTTTATCGCGATCTGTGGGCTCACAGAAAATGTTCTATAAGAGAGCGCTTTAAATAAGCAAGAATCAAAAGCACGTGCAAATGATACATTGCGTAATCTGTCATCGCGTTATAAGCACGGAACCTGCGAGAATGAGAATAATTATTATTAATAGCCGCAAAACCACGCCGAAATTCAAATCCTGCTCTGTCACTATGATGTTACTGAGAAGCTGCAGCCGTGGCGGGGATGATTTTTGGTGTGGCGGCCCGCCACGGCTGAATGAATATAGCGGAAACACTGTACCCCCCCTCGAATCTCCGTATTTCCAAGAGGAAACCTTTCAAAACATTGAACAAGAAATCAGCCATTTCCAGACCCAGGGAAATTTACTGCTTATGGGCGATTTAAACGCTAAATTAGATTAAAAAATTTGATTTCTTAGAATCACACGGTACCAGATTCATCACTGGCAATAACGACTTGTAACGTTACCCTTCTTGAATGAATGAGGCATTTATATAGCACTTTATTGTGTATTGCTGTACACCCAAAGCGCTTTACAATCATGAGGGGGGTCTCTCCTCAACCACCACCAGTGTGCAGCATCCACTTGGATGATGCGACGGCAGCCACAGGACAACGGCGCCAGTGCGCTCACCACACACCAGCTACAGGTGGAGAGGAGAGAGAGATAGAGCCAATCAAGTGGATGGGGATTATTAGGAGGCCATGATTGACAAAGGCCAGTGGAGGGAATTTGGCCAGGACACCGGGGTTACACCCCTACTCTTTACGATGAGTGTCATGGGATTTTTAATGACCACAGGGAGTCAGGACCTCGGTTTAACGTCTCATCCGAAAGACGGAGTGTAAGAGGGACTGATACACCTACAGCTCAGCTCTTGGTAACAGCATTGTAGATTATAACATCACATATCTCCACCTTTCCTCTTTGAGAGCATTCACAGTCAAACCCCTGAAACCTTTCTCAGACCACAGCCAAATCACACTCTATATAAAGCAATCTGAAACATCACCCACACGAATTAGGACACCATATCAAATGATCAAAATGATGTCATTCAAATGGACAGAAAACAGCACCACTAATTACATCAATGCTGTTGAATCTCCAGAAATACAGTCCCTCTTACACTCATTCCAAACACAGACATACCCTAAAAATCAATTCGGCATCAATCAGGAAGTACAAGATCTAAACAACATATTATACAGAACAGCACAAAAAAGTAATTTGATCATTGTTAATCCAAAGAAAAAAATTTTAGATACTGACACATGGTTTGATTTGGACTGTAAGGCTCTGAGAAAAAAACTCCGAAATTTATCAAATCAAAAACACGGACAACCAGATAATCTGGACCTCCGCCTTCATTACTGTGAGGCACTAAAACATTATAAAGCCACACTGAGGCGGAAAAAAAGTTTTTGCAAAACCAGTTTGAAGAAATTGAAAACAAATCTATAAATTCACACAAATTTTGGGATAAATGGAAATTATTATACAAAACAAATCATGGAATTCTGGCCAATCAAGATGGGGAGACATGGAAAACTCATTTCCAAGAACTATATAGCCCAACCGAAATTCTAATCAAAATGAAATAATTAATAAACTAGACAATTTAGAAAGATCGATTAAAGCGAATCAAAACCCCTTAGATTTGGAAGACAAATTACGGGTCCTTGAGCCCAAGCAAGCCTGCGGTGTGGACAGCCTCCTGAACGAGATGCTGAAACACACAGAGCAAAGCTTCAAACTGGCCATGCTAAAACTGTTCAATGATGTTCTGTGTGTCGGGTTCTTCCCTGAGATCTGGAACAAGGGCCTCGTCAGCCCCATTCACAAGAACGGAGACAAATTAGACCCCAACAACTACCGAGGCATCTGTGTGAACAGTATCCTGGGGAAGGTTCTCTGCAGCATCTTAAAAGTACTTGATTATGATTTTAACTGTAGTGTGTTATTTGATATTGCAATTAATATATATAACTTTATCATTACAGATGTGTCATTAATACATGGCACACATTCCAATTTAATTTATTAATAAAGTAGTTTATTTAGCATAAATTCTTGTCAGTGCAATCAGCAGGATCACTTGAATCACATTTCAAAGACAATAGAAGTGATTATGAAAAAAGATGTCCTGAAGTGGGTCAAAAACAATGCTGTCATGCTTCTGAAAAGTGCAGTAAAGTTAATGGCATTGCTAATTTTAGCTAGTTACTCCCTAACACTGCTCCTCATTATTAGTGCTAGCCACGTTCATAGCTCCGAAAAGACACCCTATTCATGTACAAGTGTGCAGTTCTAGTATAGAATAAAATGCAAAAAAGGTTAGACTCCACAGACAAACAAACACTAACACATGCAATGTCATTTCAAAATATATATTTTTATTCATGCCAATGAATAATAACAAAAAAGATTCCCTGTTTTTATAATGCAAATAAAAGCCATTTATAATACCACCAGGTAACCCAAATCAGATGAATCTCTTTTTTTCACTCATGCAACTGTACTAGTTTTTGATATTTGTATTGGTCGCATAGAAAACTCTTCTCATGTACCCAGAGTTTTACATCAAGGCCAACTGGAGATGCAATGCTGGTGTTTCAGCTGCAGTGAGTGCTCAGGTGTGTGCAACGGGCCGGTGCGTCTGGTTCCGGTGGACTCTGAGCTGATGGCCCCGCAGGTGCTCGGGCCGGGCGAAGCTCCTCTGGCACTGTGCGCAGCCGTAGGGCCTCTCTCCGGTGTGTGTGCGCATGTGTCTGCGCAGATGGCCGCTCCTCCTGAAGCTCCATTGGCACTGGCAGCAGTGGTGCTGCTTCTCCGTGTGTGTGAGCGCGTGCCGCCGCAGCTCCTCGCCGCTCTTGAAGCTCTTCTCACACTGAGCGCAGCCGTGGGGCTTCTCTCCGCTGTGGATCCTCCGGTGGATCTCCAGCCTCCCCGGTCTGAAGAAGCCCTTGCCGCACTGCGAGCAGCGGTGGGGTCTCTGGCCGGAGTGCTTCTGTGCGTGCTCGGACAGGTTCTCCTGAGACGTGAAGCACAGCTGGCAGTGTGAGCAGCGGTAGGGCTTGTCTCCAGTGTGTATGCGCATGTGTCGTCTGAAGCGCGCTCGCACGCTGAAGCTCTTCCCACACTCCCTGCAATAGTGACGCTTGTGCGCTGAACCTCTCGTCTCTTCCTCCTCCTCCTCTTCTTCTTTATGAATCATTGTGAGAAGTTCTACAAGTACAATGTAAACATTTAATGCCATGAAATGTATTTTATTGCTGATAAATGTAATAAAAACTACCCGTTATATATAGTACACTAAATAAACTCAATTTAGTCTATACTCATCAGTAGTTGCTGAGCGAGCAACACGAGCTTCCAGAATCCAGTGAGAACAGACGTTAGTCCAGATCTGATCCGTCACTCACCTTCGGTTTTCACTCCATAAGGCTCTATGATATCTTCATATTCCTCCTTTGGTTGTATCATTTTATGAACTGCTTCAACTGGAAACACAAGAGCATTCAGAACACAAGCTACTAAATCACATGAATTCTGGCATCATAAACGGCTTCACTCTAAAATTGATTTTCTCTTTGTTTAATCAAATTAACAATGCAGTCACTCACTAACCATAAACCCCATTCTCACTAGATGTTATGTTTCTGAAAGAAGTCTCTTCTGTTCACTAAATTTGTATTTTTTTAAGATCAAAAATACAATAAAATCAGTAGTAATGTGAAATATTGTTAATAATAATAATAATATCATTTTTTTTTTATGTGAATAGATGTTAAAGTGTAATTTATTGCTGTGATGCGCAGCTGTATTTTCAGCATCATTACTCCAGTCTCAGGGCTCCAGACTGCGACTAAAACGGTCACATTTGCGACCAAAAATATTAATTTGCGAGTGATGTTTTTGCTGAGGTCGCCACTGGCGACTATATATATTTACGTTATGACATAAAAATTTGCATGTAAGGACTTTTTTCCTGATTGTTTTGCGATCACATCTTTTGCTTTGTTCACGTATTAAACTTAAAATGAAAAGACGATACGCATCAAAGTTTTAGTGGCAAAAAGTTTCAAACAGTCCTTGTCTCTGCCGCACAGCAGCGCTGACGCACACAGTCTGCTGAACGCAGCTCAGTTGTGCAGCGCGAGAGAGATCGAAATGATGGAGACGTGCAAGTGCAGACAAGCCGTGTCTATTTCGTGCACAACTTGAACAAACTTCAACAGGTAACGCTGTCAGCTCTGTGGATACTGGCAATATTGTCAACAATTCTCATTTATAATCATTACTAATATGGCTTCTTCTTATCGAGATCTTAGTCTATATGCTGTGTTCTGTTAATGCGTGGACTTCATGTTGGTTATTTGAAGCGCACTTGCAATCCAGCAATCGCAAAAAGCTTTGTGCTTTGTTACTTTTTAATAAACAAAATATAAGCTTTAAAATGATGCCAAATTCATAACGAAATTCAAACAATACGCTTCTGGCGCTCTTTAATGCGGACCTCTAGCGTACACTTTCGGTATAAATACAAGTAGTCCGTGTATGCGTCCGGATAAGTATAACACAGGCTTAATGCGGCAGGTGCGATCTCTTTAGCGCCTCAGTTAAAGCAACAAGTGAATCCATTATATCTTTCTATGTACTACTATAGTACGAAATGAACATGATTTAACATCAAAAGGTAGGCTATTTTATAAGAGAGCCTACAGTAGCCTACATCTTACTGAAATGTTTCATTTAAAAGCTCATTCAAACTGAGGAAAACGTGTAAAGCTTGTAAACATTGCATTGTAATAATACATTTACCTCAGAATAACCACTCAAGTGTCCATAAGCTCATCAGTTAGCTAGAAAAATAACTATAAAGAGGAGCATTTTGCTATATTTATGCGCTATTGCATATTCATATTTTTACTTAATCTGCTGTCTACATGATTCAACTCCTCCTATAAAACTGCATTTTACTAATGAAGAAAAACAGACTGAATGTGTGAAAGACATGACAACATTTATAGGATACACTGAGGAGCCCAAACTACACTCAGTGGCCAAGTGATGCTTATGGTCCATGATATTGGTACAGATTCTGTGTAATGAACAATTCTTTGTGACTGTATATTTAGTTCCCACTTTAAGTGAACCTTAGTTCCCAGGTCGACCTGATCATCTACAAGATGGATTAAAATGCTGATAAAGTCAACAAAAGATGAGACATAAACATGACAGAATAATTGAAATTTTAAAATGTAGGGAAAAAAATAAAATGATAATAAAATAAAACACTTTTATTCTGCGGCACCTAAAAAAATTATTTTAAGTTTTTCTCTTATAGGAGCCAATGGCTCCTTACTCGATTTTTTTGTCTGGAGCCCTGAGTCTTCAGTGTCACATGATCTTCAGAAATCATTCTAAAATGCTGATTTGCTGCTCAAGAAATATTTCTGATTATTATCAATGTTTATAACAGTTGCTGCCCAATGGTTTTGTGAAAACTGTGATACATTTTATTTTTCAGGATTTACAGATTAATAGAAAGCTCAAAAGAACAGCATTTATTTGCAATAGAAATCTTATGTAATATTATAAATGTCTTTACGGTCGCTTTTGATCAATTTAATGCATCTTTGATGAATAAAATTATTACATTTCTTTAAGAAAAATTCTGAGCATTATTGTAAATACTAAAGATGCATTAATATCTAGAAAAGAAACATAACCGCTGTGTCCTAACATCAGGACGTAACATAAGGGTGTTTACATGACAATTGTCCTAAAAACAGAAAAGCTTTTCCTTTGTCTTTTTGAAGTTATGTATTTTTGCATTCGACAACATTGTCAAATCGATCCCCGTTCACATGGATGCACAAAAATGACTGAAAGCACTGTATTCTTGCCAGGCCAGTAGTTGGCAATGTTACTTTGTAAAGAAACACTATTCGTCTGCATGTGTGTGTATTCCCATAGACTGAACACATTATACACATGCATATGACCTCACTGTTTTCACAATTTCACATTTTTGTAGTTTAAATGGAAACGATAATGATAACATTTTCAAAAACTTGAACTTTGAAAATCATTTTGAAAAGTTAGCGTTTTGAGGCCCCCAAAGCACTGTTGTCGTGAGGCCAAAACAAATAAAAAAATTCCACTTTAAATTGAAAAGTGTCATGTAAACAACCCCTCAGGTAACTAAAAATCAGTTTTAGTGTATGAGTTCAACAGCATCACTGAATCAGAAGGTACCCTTCCTCCTCTTCCTCTGTGACCACACACAGCTGCTCTGGATGGACATCAGAACCCAGGGCAAATCTCCTCAAAGCAGGATCAGATCCTGGAGATCCCTGCAGAGCTTCACCTGCTGCTCACGGTGCGTTCCATCACATCCAAGCTCAGCTGTTAAACGAGACAAATGCGTTTATACAGTCATTTTCATACACAAAGCTGACAAAAAGAAGGAAATGGAGAAATTAAAAACATGAATTGGGAAGAAAGTCTATTGGACTTGGACTAAGATTGGACTCCTGATGATTGACTTCAAGGACCTGGCCCTTAAAAATGGGCCATTTTAGACAAAGGGTCATAATCAGGGCTGACAAAGAATTTTTCCACATTTTGCAAGATTCATTTTTATCAGAGAGTATTTGTAGTCTGAATGCGATCATCATCAGCTGTGTTAAACCACAGTGGTGTAGAGCAGCCGCAGACACAGCCAGTGTACTACCATAACATTATCATGATAGTGATGATAGCATAGATGTAATAGTAGAGGATTGGAATAACTTTTTAAGAAATTGTATTAATTATCATGGGCTATAATAAAAACAAAAAAAACAAGTAGGCCTATACTAATGCTAACAGTATATATTAATTAGTGCTGTCAAACGATTAATTGCATTCAAAATAAATGTTTTTATTTACATAATATGTGTGTGTACTATGTATATTTATTATGTATATATAAATACACATTACACACACATACAGTATATTTTAAAAATATTTACGTTTTATATTCATATCATATATATATATATATATATATATATATATATATATATATGAACATACAATTGTTTTTTAAATATATACATGCATGTGTGTGTATTTATATATACATAATAAATATACACAGTACACACATATATCATGTAAACAAAAACTTTTATTTTGGATGCGATTAATCGTTTGACAGCACTAATATTAATATATCTTAAGTGTCGGTACAGGTTTGTTGCCGAATAATCAAATGTAAAAATAAAATGGTGCATAGTCTTCATTGTATGAATTAAATACACACTCATTTTTATTAAAGCTACTGAAGTTATTCAGTGAAAAGCAGTGAGTGATTTTCTCTTTTTCTTTGCTTGTTTGATGAACATTAAGCACACAGACAGCAGCAGGTTTATTAGGCTGCTGTCAAGACCTGATCCAATATACTTACATCTGATTTTCATTACATTAAAGATGTAACCGAATAAGTTTATGTTAATACTCTCTATGATGGGATTGATTGACATCATTTTGTGTGTATTTGACCACTGTTGTTAAAAAAGCTTGTGAAAGAGAACTCAGTTGAGCATGACAGATGGCTTTATGGTGCGCATGCAGCATTGATTTTTCTCTGCATTTAATAACTATTTTTAGCATCAGGCATGTGTCTTTTTTGATTTTCTCATTCATGCATGTTTCTTTATCAGTCTAACATAAATTACTTTAAGCAGTCCTGCGCTGGGGAGATATATTTTCACACTGTGATATAAAAGATATAGCAAACCATGACTGTCCTAACCACAACAGCCTTAACCCTTTAACTTTCAACCCCCCCAAAAAAAACAATTCTTAAAATTCCTATTATTGGACATTTAAAAAATGACCTCAAGCTGTTTTTTGTTCAAATGTATGTTTTTATTTACACAATATAACATTCTACTGTAATAAACCTCCATGCAACATTGCCAGTATCATTTTCAGGGTCCACATGCAATTACATGTGTTCAAAAGGGGTGTTTAGAAATAAATAATACATATATAATACTATATTGTGGTCAATATAATATCCAGGACGTTTCAGTGATTTCACATTTTTCCACATGTTTCCAAAAGGGACAGCTGTTATCGTAATAGTCTTCTGCAGTGTCAGTTTTCTCTTACTACTTGCAAAATCGCATCCTGTCAAAGTACTGCAGAAGAAGAACTGAAGAAGGGAAGTAGTGCTATAAACAGAGCAGCTCAGATGACAGTATTTTTACAGCACGAAAAGTACAATTATTCCTCAAACTCGTCCTTGCTTTTCGTCCTCTAGACGCGGAGAGATGCCTCTTGCTTGATGAACACCCGTTGGGTTTTAGGTCAGACAGTCCGGATTTGAAATGCCATGTGTGGCTACCGACGCAGACTTGAGACTGACGCTTACTTTTCCTCCTTTTGAGTATATTTAATGCATTCATTTCCCAACATTATTTATGCAATTGTAACTGCAGTGTAAATGCATTCCTGTCATCTCTGAGCAGATACATCTAAATGCCCTTCAGATGCTGCTTGTGCAATGCAAAGATGGATTTTGTAGCTATTGATTTCATTTAATTGTTATCAGCCCTGCTTTGCATTTATTGAATAAGTATGTGCATTTACACATTTAATAAGGTAAGACAATTTGCCCTTATAAAAGTTAAAATAAAAGTCCCTGGAAATCAATTTAAGGAGGAAAGTGTTTTCCCTTAATGGAAATGTTTAGTTTTGTCACTGGTTTAGCTTTTTTTAAGTGTCCTCTTGTTTGGTGTTATAGACATGGCCATACTACGTCACCAGCTTTCTGTGTAGTTTAGAGTCGCACATCGTAATTGGACTGGAGGTCAAAATGCATACAGACTGCAGGAAAGTGAAGTAGAGTATAGTTCACACGCACACAATCCCCAGTTTATCCATATCACCAGCATAAAGCGCTGCTAAAACATCAATAAGCAGCTCTAACTATAGGCAAACATATTCACCTCTAGCTATTTGTGAAGCATCAACCATACTTTACACTTGATATGGTTATTAAACCCCCCCAAAAAAATTAATAAATGACAATATTAAATATGGAAATAAATTCATGTGAGAATAAGTCAAATAAACAAATGCATAACAATAAACTTAAAGAATTAATGAAATAATAAAAATACAGTTTTTAAAATAAAGGGGGAAAAGTAATACAAAAACAAATTCAGGACTACATTTAATTAAAAATCAATTGCATTTGTTTTATAAAGTTAATTATACCTTTATTTATTGCCTTGTTATTACAGTTATTGATTGATTTTATTTTTGCAGGTTTGGTCCGCCATATTACGTCTTATATTGGAATGTTTAAAAACAATATACTGTATATTGAATATCAGGTGTATAACACAGAAAGATTAATTTGGCGCGCGCACACACACACACACACACACACACACACAGACACACACACACACACAACACACACGCACGCACGCACGCACGCACACGCGCACAATATAAGATAACGAAGCTGTAAACACGTGATGACTGAAATTGGGAGCGATTTAGTTTAGATGTATCCTGTCAGCTTTCCCCTGTTTATTAATTAGCATAGTACAAAGAGCGATTGTCAACTTAAGGAATTATGAATTCAAAGTGTTTTTACGCAAAACGATAGTGTAACGTTACTCAAATAGTGTTTCCTGTCTTTAAAGAAATCGGGAAAAAATACGTTTTCTTGTTAAAAACGTACATTTCTGCATGTAAAATACACTCCTAACGTTACCTGTTTGTTCTCCTGCTACATGAACGCTGTGCTGCTGCTGCTGCTTTTAATTTTATTAATTTTATACTCCTCCGTCTGTTTACTACTGTTGAACTCTGTTTGGACTTTATGATCGACGTCCTGTCTGTCCAATCGCAGGCCGCTTGTGCGAAGCTCTTAGCCAACCAGAGCATTGGGGCGGGGCGCGGAGGGCGGTTAATGTGACGCAATGTTGTGTCGGACTCTGATTGGCCTTTGAGCCTCATGAAGGATAATATTGGCTAAGCGGTAAATTTGAAAACAACCCGTTGTTGCAAATATGCAGTTATCAGAGCGGGGTTAGTTAGCGTTTAAAAAAAGACAGTATCTTCAGCTATAAGGGGTTAATAGTTTTATTAAAGAGTTTTAAATGAGTCTAGGTTAATTGTAAGCATTTACCCTCGGACTTTTTGTGTTCAACAGGAAGAAACGATGGACATCAACTCTTATTTTCAGTAAGTAACGTTAGCATGTCAGAGAGCGTATTTATGATTCATAGGTCCCATATTGTTTTTCTCACATGATTTTTTATAACGCCATCTCTCTAACAGAGTTGTGTAATTTCCTTCTCTATGCTGATCTTTTTCCTGAACCACTTGTGCAGTATGAGAGCTCATTAATATCTGGCTGTTGCTAAGTTACTTCACACAGTGTTCGAATGTTTACAGTATGCTGTGTAAAGATTTATTACATCAAGTGTGCACCACCACACAGAGAATAACATCACAGTAAACCGACTCTGGCCAGTTGAAATATCTGTGAACCTGTGTCACTGGTCCTGATGTCTCGATTGACTCAATCCGAGCAGCTGAGTCCTGAGACATCTTCAAGAAACACATCTCTTCCATCTTTATTTGACCCTCTGACTCTAGCACTCTCTATTCTAATTCTATTTTATCTATTTGTTGACTTGACCCTCTAAAACTTGCTCTCTGTTCGTTTTCTAACTGATTGTTTTCTAAAAAAAAAAAGGCTTCTAACACAAGCCTTCTCTATTCATTTATTTATATGAAAAAAAACCTTGCTACGTGTAGGCTAACTGAGACTTGTTGTAGCACTTGCATATCATTGCTCTTTTGTTGATTTTGATTGCTGTCATTGTCCTCATTTGTAAGTTGCTTTGGATAAAAGCGTCTGCTAAATGTAATGTGTTTGACTTCCAGGGCCTTTGAGGTGAGCGTGCGAAGCTATGCTGGAGGTGACCCACTAGATCCTTGGGATAAGTAAGAACATCTTTAATGTCTTTATTATGGTTATAAAATGAGCCCAGTTTCGGCCTGTTACACATGCTTGGTTTGTGCTGTGGCAGGTTTGTGCAGTTTCTGGATAACAAGCTGTCGCTGGAAGAGGGGAAGGGAATGTCTGTGGTGCTGGAGCGCCTGGTGCAGACCTTCCTTCAAGATGAGCGATACCACAACGACCCGCGATACGTCACTCACTGCATCAGATGCGTAGGTTCACTCGCATTCGTTCACAGTCACTGCTTTGAAGATAGTGATTTGCTCTTGGAGATGAACGCAGTGCTGCCTCTCTGTGCAGGCCAATTTCTGCAGCGATCCCATCGAGGTGTACAGCTATCTGCACGGCCAGGGCGTGGGGACGCAGACGGCGGCGCTCTATGTAGACTGGGCCTATCAGCTTGAGAAGACAGGCCAGCTGTCTCAGGCTGAGATGGTGTACCAGAGAGCTCAGGAGAACAAGGCTCAGCCACAGGACAGTGTGCTGCAGCAGTACATGTGAGTGAGCCAGAACGGCCCTGGAACATCAGCCTCTGCTGAGGAGTTTATTAAAGGAACAGTTCACCCAAGAATAAAAATTCTGTCTGAAGCTGTGTGAGTGTTTTTCTACTGCTGAACACAAAATATATTTTGGAAGTCAGTGGCTGCCATCCACTGTTTGGTCACTCACATTCTTCAAAATATCATCTTTTGTGCTCCACAGAAGAAAGAAATTCAGTACAGGTTTGCAACAACAACATGAGGCTGAACTATCCCTTTAAAATGCATGCATCTTTCAATAATAAAAATACTGAGCCCCTCCAAATGTCTTATTGAGCTGTGTTGTATTTGCAGGGTTTTGCAGGCCCGGATGTCTGTGAGTGCTCAGACAGCAGCATCAGGTAGAGTAGCTTGTGCTTGTGGTCTGTCACTGGTTATGCTGTGAGCGAGGAGAGTAACCTGTACACTGCTGTCTCTTGACTGACTCAGATCATGTGCGGCAACCTCTGCAGAACTCACAGCTGGTGAACCAGAACCCCAGACAGAGAGACGCTGCTCAAGACCAGCGCAAGGTACAGCTCCCGTCTACTACTGCAGATCCCAGGTCATGAACGTTAAGGTTGAAGTAACGGTTCAATAAAAAATCTGCTATTTCTCGTGTCGTTCAAAGCCGTATGACTGACTGATGTGCGTGGAACAAAAAGAGGTGAATATTACGCTGGGAGTTCGGAGGTGTGGGAAAAGAAAAGGAAAATGTTATTCAGTGCTAGTGAGTTAAACGTTCTGCTCTGATTTAAGAAGGGCAAATTAAGACTTTAAGTAATGGCATTAAATTATGCATGAACTACAAAGAAGAAAAGAAATATCTTAATATCTTTTGTCAGTATTTTTGTTTTGTTGTCCAGTACAAATATCTAACATTCTTAAATCGAGACACATTTACTTGAGGTTCAAACTGAACATATGAAGTCTTGTTTTCTGAGAAATTGAACAAAATTAAGTAGTTTATGCTAAAAACAAGAACTAATATCTGCCAATGACATATGAAAACTTGTTTTAATTTGATTTGCTTTATTATTAACCCATTTTTTGTCAATTTCTCATCAAACAGACATCTTATTTAATCATTTTGCTTAAAGTAAATTTATCTTGATTTGAGAAGCTTTAGACATTTGCATTAGAAAATGTGTATTTCATCTTGGGGAACAAACTTCATGCATGTGGTTTTTTTTATGGAGATCTCTTTCTTAATGATCCTCTAGTGTGCTTTTCGTTTTTATGCAGTCGTGCACTGGAGAGCAGTGAGTGCAGTCAAGATCTTTGCTAATTGATAAATTACTTTTAATTTTTCACCAAACCAGACCAACAAGTTGCATTGGCTTATTTTACGAGACTTGTTTTCCATCCTTCTTAAAATGTTTACAATTTAAACACAGCATTTCAATAAGCCTGAGGTTTTGTTTTGTTGTTGCAGGATCCAGAAGTGCCCTCTCCTGCTCCTAAAATGGTGCGCATGTAAGTGTTTATGACGCTGGATTCATGTTCAGTAGTTCATGTCAAACCCCTGCACTGTCACTTCTGATGTTGAGTAGAGGTTTGTGCAGTGATGATGATGATGATGATGGTGTTGTAAATGATCCCCATTAACAGAATCTCACGCTCCGAGAATAACCCGGTCCGGACTGGCAGTGGTAACAGCATGGAGTGTGTGTCCATGTACTGTGTGAATGAGCTGCAGTGTGAGGGATCGGAGCTGTCTTTTGAGGAGCTCAGAGCCAGGCGCTACTTTGCTAAACGTAGCCAACAGGAGGAACAGCGCCAACTGGGTGAGAAGACCTTCCCACACTACACATGCATCGATCAAACAGCTTGGAGAAATGTATCATTGCATCACTGTCTCAGCAATGGATGCTCTGCAGTGAATGGGTGCCGTCAGAATGAGGGTCCAAACAGCTGATAAAAACATCACAATAATCCACAAGTTATCCACACCACTCCAGTCCATCAATTAACATCTGGAGAAGACAAAAGCTCAAACAAATCCATCATTAAGACGTTTTTAACTAAAATACGAGTCCATAACCCATAATAACGCTTCCTCCAGTGAAAAAGTGGTCTGGTCTGAATCAGGAGAGAAATCTGCACAGATCAAGCAGTGTTTTCAAGACAAAACAGCTCTAAACAAATGTGACTGGATTTTGATGAGAGACAGCAGGAGATGGACTTTTTCACTGGAGGAAGAGTTATGGATTATGGACTCAGATTTTAGTTAAAAACGTCTTAAAGTGGTTTTTAACTGTAGTGAAAAAAAAAATCTAATTTGTTTATTTCTAATATGCATTTAGACGAACCATATGCCAATCCTTTAATCAACAGAATTGCTGAGTATTTTCTCCTTAAAACTGTAGTTTCCCCAAGGCTGTCCCAGAAGTGCGGTTTGAAGAGGCCCCTTTGTTTTTGCTACGTTACAAAATTCTATAACCAATCACATCAAGGGATAGATTCTTATCATCAGCATATCATACCAACATGCAGATCAACCAGTGTCTAATTTGATATTTGCACAATTATTATTAGTCAGTGTTATCATGGTAATGTAGCAGTGATGTATTAGGCCTCCCTCTCTCCATTTGTAAAAAATGCAACATACGTCCCCCCCCCCCCCCTTCTCAAGGTAAAAATTAGCATGTAGATCGCATGCAAAATATACCAATAGGATTACCAGCACAAAACCAAAAATAAAATGGAGCAGGGTGTAGTTACATTCAAAGCTATTTTAAGGCATGAGAAAATTTTCACAAGAAAAAACATTTAAATGTCATTTTGACAGATGAGTTTTAAAGGATACAATTTTTGACTACAGGGGGACTTTAATGATGGATTTGTTTCTTACAAACATGCAGCTTTTGTCTTCACAAGACGTTAATTGAGTGGATTATTGTAATGTTGATGGGAACTTTATTGACAGGTTGTGTGAAATTGCACTGCATACACTACCGATGGGTCAAATCTAAATGGTGTTTAGTCTCCTACTCTGGGGTGCGTTTCCCAAAAGCAACTATGGTCGCAAGTTCTGTCATTACAAACGGAGCTCAATGGAACTTACACCTGTAGTTAGCTAATGGAAATGCACACAGTAGACACACTGAACCTCACATGGACTGACTAGAACCTGTATCTGCTGATCTTTTCTTCGATCTCTTATTTGGTTGCTGTAATGACTGTTGTTTGATCAGCTGAGAAGCAGCACAGGCTTTGGGAAGAGGAAGAGGAGGTGAGGAAGATGAAGCAGCTCTTGGATGATCTGGAGAAGAACGTGACTCTACAGCCAGCAGAGCAGAGAAATCCAGCGTCGGCTTCTCTTATGGTAAATACCTCGTTCTGACTAACACACCCTGCTCTAGGGATGCCACACAGTGAGGAGAGTTTACCACCGATTAATAACACGGTGTTACTAATTACATTACACATCTCTTTCCTGCATGTCATGTGCGCG
This sequence comes from Aspiorhynchus laticeps, assembly GCA_023376895.1. Taxonomy (NCBI): domain Eukaryota; kingdom Metazoa; phylum Chordata; class Actinopteri; order Cypriniformes; family Cyprinidae; genus Aspiorhynchus; species Aspiorhynchus laticeps. The sequence continues at coordinate 86,006 of JALXFT010003541.1, read as the reverse complement.
GCTTATGAATGAATACTGATAAAAAAAAAGTATACCCTGAATAATTGGATAAAAGCGTCTGCTAAATGCATAAATGTAAATGTAAATTAATAAAATGAAAGATCTGTGGATTTCCCCCTTACTTTACAGTGAATGGTTGGTTTGTTGTCCATTATTATTTTTAATGACAAACACAACAACAACAAAACAAAGACAAGCTCACTTACATAAACATACAAATAATGTCAAATAGCCAGTTTTGCTTTTGGCTTTGACAACAAATCCTCCTGTATAAGATTTCCATCGGAACTGAAAGCTGTGCATTGCTGCTTTACTCAGCAGCGCTAAAACCAGCAGTGTGTATAATTACTTGCCAGCAACACGCCTAACGCCTAAATAAAAAGCTTGCTGATTTTAGGTTTGAAAATGCTTAATATAAAAAAGAAATAAAAGATTAATATTAGCGTTGTATTTTAAAATAATGTAGATTTTAAAATAAAATAGTGCAATAATAGTATTATAGTTAACCTCTATTATTATTACTACTATAATTATTATATATAGTTTTTTTTTATAGTTGTGTAAAGGGATCGTTAACCAAAAAATGAAAATTCTGTCATTAATTATTCACCCGTGTCGTTCCAAACCTGTAAGACCTTTGTTCATCTTCAGAACACGAAATAAGATATTTTTGATGAAATCTGAGAACTTTCTGACCCTCCATAGACCGCAAGGGCACTACGTTCAAGGCACAGAAAGGTGGTAAGAACATCGACAAACTGACTGTCCTTGTTGTCTATGCGGGGTCAGAAAGCTCTCAGATTTCATCAAAAATATCTTAATTTGTGTTCCGAAGATGAACGAAGGTCTTATGGGTTTGGAATGACATGAGGGTGAGTAATTAATGACAGAATTTTAATTTTTGGGTGAACTATCCCTTTAATGGGTCACAGTGTGAGCACCAAACCAAATCTCCAGGAGCTCATGACTGAAAAAAATCATCCCTACACAAATTAAGTTGACATGATTAATTCTTCCTCCTCGCAAGTTGTTTCAGAGAGTGTCGAAGTAATTACACTTTGAATATTGGTTTGTCTTTATGATAATGTGCAGGGAGCTGCGTTACACCAGGTTAAAAGCCCTGAGCCGGTGTGGTTCTCAAGGCCTCAGACAGGACTGCATCTCCAGACGGAGCTCTTTGCAGGGCATGCTGGGACACGAGACAACAGTGTGGCTGAAACAAGCCATCCACTGACGGCTCCGTTACCCAGTGCAGCCTGCGAGAGTCTGCTGGGACAGACGGACAGAGCACCAGAGAGCACAGCAGTGCCACGCCACAGCACGTCCCTGATCCAGAGCGACAACACCGAGCCGTGAGTGTCATCTGCCCTAACACAGCTGCACGCACTTACTTCACAGGTCATGGAAACGGAATAGTTCATCCAAAAATTTAAAATTGCATTAAAATGTCCTCACCTTCAGGCCAGCTGAGATCTAGATGGGTTTGTTTCTTCATCAGATTTGGAGAAATTTAGCATTTATCACTTGCTCAGCAATGAATGGGTGCCGTCAGAGTCCTTAATCCATAATAAGACTTCCTCGAGTGGAAGAGTCGTTGTCCACTGAACAATGAGCAAATTGAAGGGCTGTGGGGAAAAATATATAACTTATGAGTCTAGGTCATGTTCTATATTACCAAGGTGTACAATATGAACCTTACATTATAAAACAAGTTTGTTCACAGTTTGACAACAGAAGCCTGTTCAAATCACTAAATTATACTACAAATTGTAGGGCTCTAATTTTTTAAATAGGAAAATAGTTTGGTTGTACTACTCAGTAACTTAGTCTTGGCAAAATAGACTTAAAACTAGGAATAGGCATTTTTCAAAAATATAGATGGTTTATTGGGCGCAGTCTGTTTATCGGTCTGGCTAGTGGCGCCGACTACAAACGCAGTTAAAGTTACGGTGATGAGTAGACTGAGGTTGTTGTGCTGTGGGATGCAATGTTTCCCATACATTGATTTATTTGTGGCGGCCCGCCACAATATCAAAACTGACCACCACAAATAGATTTCCCAAAAGGCTTTGACTATACATGAATAAACATGAACACTGCACGGTTCAAAATCAAAATGCGGCGCAGGTGATTTTATATCACTGTATCTCTGAAGGAAACCGACTGTCTTCTGAATTTTTGATATCGTTTTCATTTCATCTTGCCTGTAATGTCTGATAAAGCAGCATTTGTGAGCGGAGCTCTGCTTTGTGTACAGCCTTCTCCGGGGAAACATCTATCTCTGCCGCTCCAAAAGTGCCTCCTGCTGGCAGAGAATGAATTTGCATGTTCAATAAACCCGTCTGATTTACGCAGCAAACATATTTAGCTTGTTATCAGAAATAATGTACTCTAGCCCTGCATTCCATTTGGAAGGGCTCATCCCTATGCCCTTATCCCTTCAAAGGGTTCACCCTCCGGAGTGAGCGCTTTGGAGAGTGTAGGGGACGAAACAACTGTTTCTTGAAGTGCCCTTCTGCGTCATCATCCTGTGCCCACATGGAGGTGCCGTAATCATGCAAAGAATCAGCACAAAGGATCAGGGGGCCCAAAGTGTCCATCAGTTATACCCTTGAAATTCTTCATTCCGAAGGGACCTTTGAAGTGGCCGGTTTTGAACACTTCGGTTTGGAACAACCCTTCAGTATGGCGGCCATGATTGTCTTCACTCCGTGATGCCCTTCAGAGGGCGATATATCCTGTTTGGAACGCACCGTTGCGTAGATGAACTTTGCTGTTATTGATGCTCTGTGGAAGTCTACCGGAAGTTAAGTTTGGCCCACAAAAGTATGCATGCGCAGTAACGTATGTTGTTGCCGTTGAAACTATTGCATTCGAATATTTGAGCTCATTAAAAAAATGAATATTCATTTTATTTAAATGCCATTTAAGAGACTTTTTTTTTTTTTATCAAACATTTTTGCCACTTTCTGAACAATCTTATTAGGCTAAAGTCACAACTAGGGATGCACCGATCCGATACTCAGTATCGGTATCGGCTCCGATCCAGTCATTTTCTGTGAATCGGGTATCGGTGAGACGAGAACGATCCAAATCCGATATTGTGTGTATACTATTCTGTGTTATTGTTAAGCCCCACGAAAGCACAAAAGCATTATAAAGCACCATAGAGTCCAAGTCCAAGTGTTCTGAAGCCGTTCCATAGTTTAATGTGAGGTACAGATGAATATTTAAGTCGTTAAATTCAAGTTCAGGTAAACTCTTCTCTCTGCTGCGTCTGTCCGTCATCCTCCGTTCAGCGCTCAAACTGCGTGTTGCGTTCGGTTAATCATCAAGTTTGCTTCGATTGCTTCAGTCTGAGTCACAGTTCGATTGCTTCAGTCTGTTGTGCTGCTGTGCGGTTTGTGATTGTAGCTCTGCTTTTTTATTGAATCTTTACCTTACTTTCACTCTGTTGTTTAAAGTGATAATATATAACTTAATTCCCACCATATTTCTGGTATTATCTATCAAACTAATTTGATCGCTCGCTTTAAAAACCGCGAGTGTAGTGCGTTAGCTTGTCACTCGCGGTTCCATTCGCGTTGCTACTCGCGCCTATTATTGTTTTCTTTTTTCTCGCTCCGTTTTCATTTCTCTCTCGCTCCGTTTTTCACGAGTTCATCAAACAACAGTGGTAAGTGGTAGGTGGTAAGTGGTAAGTTAAATTGGTATCATTCATCAATCACGGTGAGTAATGGCTTCTTCTCCTGCTATTGTTATTTGCACAGTCTGCCACATGTATAGTTTATCTCTCTCTGTCGGCGATGAGGGATTCACATGTGATAAATGCAGGGAAATAGTTAGGCTGACAGAGAAGGTTTTAGAACTAGAGACACGCATCCAAACCTTAGTTGAGGACAGTAAGAATGTGAGGGCTGTAGATACTGCTTTGGATGTGACTAGCTCAGGGATTCCTGTACATTGTTCGGTTCCGGCATTAGCGCCCCCGCAGCAGGGCAACTGGGTGACTGTGAGGCAGCATAGTCGCGGGTCAAAACACCGCTCTTCCGTTCCGATCAGAACATCAAACAGGTTCTCCCCACTCAGTGACGCACCCACTGAGAAACCTGGTGAAAGTGCTCTAGTTATTGGCGATTCTATTGTACGGAACGTGAAAATAGAGACACCAGCCACCATAGTCCATTGTTTACCGGGAGCCAGAGCGCCTGACATCTTGGCAAATTTAAAAGTGCTGGCTAATGCTAAACGTCAATTCAGTAAGATTGTTATCCACGCCGGCGCTAATGATGTTCGACTTCGCCAGTCGGAGATCACTAAAAATAATGTTAAAGAGGTGTGTGAACTTGCAAGTACGATGTCAGACACTGTAATATGCTCTGGCCCCCTCCCTGCTTACCGGGGTGATGAGATTCATAGTAGACTGTCATCATTAAATGGCTGGATGTCTAAGTGGTGCCCGCAAAACAACATAGGTTTTATAGACAATTGGACGAGTTTTTGGGGCAGACCTGACCTGTTGAAAAGAGATGGTGTTCATCCCTCCTGGGGTGGTGCCGCTATTCTCTCTAGAAATTTGGCACATAGTCTTAGAGTTCATACTTGACTAACTGGAGCCCAGGTCAGGAAGCAGACAGACTGGCTAAACCGACCGTCTGCTAGCCGCCTCACGTCACAGAAGTCAGTTAATTCTCAGCACATAGAGACTCCTTCACTTAGATATCACACTATAGAGATTGTGTCTGTTCCCCGAACTGGAAAATACAGAAAACGTCAAAAACTATTTATGAGTAACCATTTAATTGATGTTCAACAAATAAAAAATGTTTACAATACACAGAAACAATTGATAAAACTTGGTTTACTGAATATCAGGTCCCTTTCTACAAAAGCACTTTTTGTAAATGATTTGATTAATGATCATAACCTAGATTTGCTCTGTTTGACAGAAACATGGCTAAAACCAGATGAATACATTATTTTAAATGAGTCCACCCCCCAAGATTACTGTTACAAAAATGAGCCGTGTCCAAAAGGCAAAGGGGGAGGTGTTGCTACAATTTATAACAATATTCTCAGTATTTCTCAGAAGACAGGCTTTAAGTATAACTCCTTTGAAGTAATGGTGCTTCATATAAAATTATCTAGAGAAAAAAGTATTAATGATAAATCCCCCGTAACGTTTGTACTGGCTACTGTATACAGGCCACCAGGGCACCATACAGACTTTATTAAAGAATTTGCTGATTTTCTATCAGAGTTAGTGCTGGCTGCAGATAGAGTCCTAATTGTGGGTGATTTTAATATCCATGTTGATAATGAAAAAGATGCATTAGGATCAGCATTCATAGACATTCTGAACTCTATTGGGGTTAGACAACACGTTTCAGGACCTACTCATAGTCGAAATCATACTCTAGATTTAATACTGTCACATGGAATTGATGTTAATGGTATTGAAATTCTGCAGCAAAGCGATGATATATCAGATCATTATCTAGTCTTGTGTGAACTCCATATAGTTAAAGCTGTAAATTCAACTCCTTCTTATAAATATGGTAGAACCATCACTTCTACCACAAAAGACTGCTTTGTAAGTAATCTTCCTGATTTATCTCAATTCCTCAGCATATCCAACAGCTCAGAACAACTTGATGATGTAACAGAAACTATGAACTCTCTCTTTTCTAGCACTTTAGATACAATTGCTCCTTTACGCTTAAGGAAGATTAAGGAAAAGAGTCCAACACCGTGGTATAATGAGCACACTCGCACTCTAAAGAGAGCAGCCCGGAAAATGGAGCGCAGCTGGAGGAAAACAAAACTAGAGGTATTTCGTTTAGCCTGGCGGGAAAGAACCCTATCCTACAGAAAAGCTTTAAAAACTGCTAGATCTGATTACTTTTCGTCTCTTTTAGAACAAAACAATCATAACCCCAGGTATTTATTCAATACAGTGGCAAAATTAACAAAAAATAAAGCATCAACAGGTATTGACATTTCCCAACAGCACAGCAGTAATGATTTTATGAACTACTTTACTTCCAAGATTGATACTATTAGAGATCAAATTGTAACCATGCAGCCGTCAGCTATATCATCACATCAAATAGTGTACTATAGATCCCCTGAGGAACAATTCCACTCATTCTCTACTATAGGAGAGGAAGAATTGTATAAACTTGTTAATTCATCTAAACCAACAACATGTATGTTAGACCCTATTCCATCTAAACTATTAAAAGAGGTGCTTCCAGAAGTCATAGATCCTCTTTTGGCTATTATTAATTCGTCATTGTCATTAGGATATGTCCCCAAAAAGCTTAAATTGGCTGTTATTAAGCCTCTCATTAAAAAACCACAACTTGACCCCAAAGATCTAGTTAATTACAGACCGATCTCGAATCTCCCTTTTCTGTCAAAGATATTAGAAAAGGTTGTATCCTCACAATTATATTCCTTCTTAGAGAAAAATGATATCTGTGAGGATTTCCAGTCAGGATTTAGACCGTATCATAGTACTGAGACTGCTCTCATTAGAGTTACAAATGACCTGCTCTTATCATCTGATCGTGGTTGTATCTCTCTATTAGTTCTACTGGATCTTAGCGCTGCATTCGACACTATCGATCACAACATTCTTTTGAATAGACTAGAAAACTTTGTTGGCATTAGTGGAAGTGCATTAGCATGGTTCAAATCGTACTTATCTGACCGCCATCAATTCGTAGCAGTGAATGAAGAGGTATCATATCGATCACAAGTGCAGTATGGAGTTCCTCAAGGCTCAGTACTAGGACCGTTACTTTTCACGCTTTACATGTTACCCTTGGGAAATATCATTAGGAAACACGGGGTTAGCTTTCACTGTTATGCTGATGACACTCAGCTCTATATTTCTTCACGGCCTGGTGAAACACACCAAATTGAGAAACTTATGGAATGCATAGTCGATATAAAAAACTGGATGACAAGTAATTTCTTACTGCTAAATTCTGAAAAAACAGAGGTGTTACTTATCGGACCTAAAACCCCCACAAGTAATAACCTAGGACACTGTCTAACACTTGATGGCTTCTCTGTAAATTCTTCGTCATCAGTCAGGAACCTAGGTGTGCTATTTAATAGTAATCTCTCCTTTGACAGCCACGTTTCTAGCATTTGTAGAACTGCATTTTTTCATCTTAAAAATATATCTAAACTGAGACCTATGCTCTCAATGTCAAATGCAGAAATATTAATTCATGCGTTTATGACCTCAAGGTTAGATTATTGTAATGCTTTATTGGGTGGTTGTTCTGCGCGCTTAATAAACAAATTACAGATGGTTCAAAATGCAGCATTATGACATCATCATCCAATGACGTCACAACATCATTTAGCAACTTTTAGCAACAAATCGACCTGCCTTTAGCAACTTTTCCTGAAAATTAGTTGGCAACACTGGTAGATGTAATAGTAGAGGTGTGGAATAACTTTTTTAATAAATTTTAATTCTTACAATGTTTTTGTAATGTATTAATTATCATGGGCTATAATAAAAACAAAAAAACAAGTAGGCCTATACCAATGCTAACAGTATATATTAATTAGTGCTGTCAAACGATTAATTGCATTCAAAATAAATGTTTTTATTTACATAATATATGTGTGTGTGTACTATGTATATATATTATGTATATATAAATACACATTACACACACACAGTATATTTTAAAAATATTTAAGTTGTTTATATTCATATCATATATATTTATGAACATACAATTGTTTTTTAAATATATACATGCATGTGTGTGTATTTATATAACATAATAAATATACACAGTACACACATATATCATGTAAACAAAAACTTTTATTTTGGATGCGATTAATCGTTTGACAGCACGAATATTAAGATATCTTAAGTGTCGGTACAGGTTTGTTGCCGAATAATCAAATGTAAAAATAAAATGGTGCATAGTCTTCATTGTATGAATTAAATACACACTCATTTTTATTAAAGCTACTGAAGTTATTCAGTGAAAAGCAAGACCTAATCCAATATACTTACATCTGATTTTCAACTGTTTACATTAAAGACGTAACCGAATATGTTTATGTTAATACTCTCTATGATGGGGATGATTGACATAATGTTGTGTGTATTTGACCACTGTTGTTAAAAAAGCTTGTGAAAGAACTCAGTTGAGCATGACAGATGGCTTTATGGTGCGCATGCAGCATTGATTTTTCACTGCATTTAATAACTATTTTTAGCATCAGGCATGTGTCTTTTTTGATTTTCTCATTCATGCATGTTTCTTTATCAGTCTAACATAAATTACTTTAAGCAGTCCTGCGCTGGGGAGATATATTTTCATACTGTGATATAAAAGATATAGCAAACCATGACTGTCCTAGCCAGAACAGCCTTAACCCTTTAACTTTCAACCCGAAAAAGACCCAAAGAATTTTTTTTTTCTTAAAATCCCTATTATTGGACATTTAAAAAATTACCTCAAGCTGTTTTTTGTTCAAATGTATGTTTTTATTTACACAATATAACATTCCACTGTAATAAACATACATGCAACATTGCCAGTATCATTTTCAGGGTCCACATGAAATTTTGAACATTTGTTCAAAAGGGGTGTTTAGAAATAAATAATACATATATTACGGCTGCACAATTAATCGAATCTATAATCGCAATTACAATTACGGATGCCACAATTATGTAATCATTCAAAGCAGCAATGAATCGTTCAAAATCCACTTATGTTATTCTGTGTGCTTAAGATGTTTTATTTTCTTTCTACAAGTTATCTTAAGGGTTTTTGCATTGTTTTAATTTTAGTAAAGCATTATAATGCCATGCATATTTTTACTTTTTTATTTAAAGAAGAAACCAATCCAATGTATAGTTCACATTTGAGGCTTAATACTACAGAAGTTTTTCAGTTAGTGTTTTCAGCTTGTTTATTTACATCTAAAAATATGGCACGTGGTTGCTTTAAACAATGGTATAAACATCATTCAATGTAAATTGTGATGATCGTAAATAATCGCAATTACAATTTCAAGTAATTTCATAATCGACAATTATGATTTTTTGTCATAATCGTGTAGTCCTAACATATATAATACTTTATATTGGTATATTGTGGTCAATATAATATCCAGGACGTTTCAGTGATTTCACATTTTTCCACATGTTTCCAAAAGCGACAGCTGTTACCGTAATAGTCTTCTGCTGGGTCAGTTTTCTCTTACTACTTGCAAAATCGCATCCTATCAAAGTACTGCAGAAGAAGAACTGAAGAAGGGAAGTAGTGCTATAAACAGAGCAGCTCAGATGACAGTATTTTTACAGCACCAAAGTACAATTATTCCTCAAACTCGTCCTTGCTTTTCGTCCTCTAGACGCGGAGAGATGCCTCTTGCTTGATGAACACCCGTTGGGTTTTAGGTCACAGTCCGGTTTTGAAATGCCATGTGTGGCTACCGACGCAGACTTGAGACTGACGCTTACTTTTCCTCCTTTTGAGTATATTTAATGCATTCATTTCCCAACATTATTTATGCAATTGTAACTGCAGTGTAAATGCATTCCTGTCATCTCTGAGCAGATACATCTAAATGCCCTTCAGATGCTGCTTGTGCAATGCAAAGATGGATTTTTTAGCTATTGATTTCATTTAATTGTTATCAGCCCTGCTTTGCATTTATTGAATAAGTATGTGCATTTACACATTTAATAAGGTAAGACAATTTGCCCTTATAAAAGTTAAAATAAAAGTCCCTGGAAATCAATTTAAGGAGGAAAGTGTTTTCCCTTAATGGAAATGTTTAGTTTTGTCACTGGTTTAGTTTTTTTTAAGTGTCCTCTTGTTTGGTGTTATAGACATGGCCACACTACGTCACCAGCTTTCTGTGTAGTTTAGAGTCGCACATCGTAATTGGTGTAATTGGAGGTCAAAATGCGTACAGACTGCAGGAAAGTGAAGTAGAGTAGTTCACACGCACACGATCCCCAGTTTATCCATATCACCAGCATAAAGCGCTGCTAAAACATCAATAAGCAGCTCTAACTATAGGCAAACATATTCACCTCGAGCTATTTGTGAAGCATCAACCATACTTTACACTTGATATGGTTATTAAACCCCCCCCCAAAAAAATAATAAATGACAATATTAAATATGGAAATAAATACATGTGAGAATAAGTTAAATAAACAAATGCATAACAATAAACTTAAAGAATTAATGAAATAATAAAAATACAGTTTTTAAAATAAAGGGGGAAAAGTAATACAAAAACAAATTCAGGACTACATTTAATTAAAAATCAATTGCATTTGTTTTATAAAGTTAATTACACCTTTATTTATTGTCTTGTTATTACAGTTATTGATTGATTTTATTTTTGCAGGTTTGGTCCGCCATATTACGTCTTATATTGGCATGTTTAAAAACAATATACTGTATATTGAATATCAGGTGTATAACAGAAAATAGATTGATTTGGCGCGCCACACACACACACACACACACACACACACACACACACACACAGTACAATATAAGATAACGAAGCTGTAAACACGTGATGACTGAAATTGGGAGCGATTTAGTTTAGATGTATCCTGTCAGCTTTCCCCTGTTTATTAATTAGCATAGTACAAAGAGCGATTGTCAACTTAAGGAATTATGAATTCAAAGTGTTTTTACGGAAAACGATAGTGTAACGTTACTCAAATAGTGTTTCCTGTCTTTAAAGAAATCGGGAAAAAACAAGTTTTCTTGTTAAAAACGTAAATTTCTGCATGTAAAATACACTCCTAACGTTACCTGTTTGTTCTCCCTGCTACATGAACGCTGTGCTGCTGCTGCTTCTTTTAATTTTATTAATTTTATACTCCTCCGTCTGTTTACTACTGTTAACTCTGTTTGGACTTTATGATCGACGTCCTATCTGTCCAATCGCAGGCCGCTTGTGCGAAGCTCTTAGCCAACCAGAGCATTGGGGCGGGGCGCGGAGGGCGGTTAATGTGACGCAATGTTGTGTCGGACTCTTGATTGGCCTTTGAGCCTCATGAAGGATAATATTGGCTAAGCGGTAAATTTGAAAACAACCCGTTGTTGCAAATATGCAGTTATCAGAGCGGGGTTAGTTAGCGTTTAAAAAAAGACATTATTTTCAGCTATAAGGGGTTAATAGTTTTATTAAAGAGTTTTAAATGAGTCTAGGTTAATTGTAAGCATCTACCCTCGGACTTTTTGTGTTCAACAGGAAGAAACGATGGACATCAACTCTTATTTTCAGTAAGTAACGTTAACGTTAGCATGTCAGAGAGCGTATTAGCCAAGATATTGTTTATGATTCATAGGTCCCATATTGTTTTTCTCACATGATTTTTTATAACGCCATCTCTCTAACAGAGTTGTGTAATTTCCTTCTCTATGCTGATCTTTTTCCTGAACCACTTGTGCAGTATGAGAGCTCATTAATATGTCGCTGGCTGTTGCTAAGTTACTTCACACAGTGTTCAAATGTTTACAGTATGCTGTGTAAAGATTTATTACATCAAGTGTGCACCACCACACAGAATAACATCACAGTAAACCGACTCTGGCCAGTTGAAATATCTATAAACCTCTGTCATTGGTCCTGATGTCTCGATTGACTCAATCCGAGCAGCTGAGTCCTTCGCCATCTTCAAGAAACGGCTAAAAACACATCTCTTCCATCTTTATTTGACCCTCTGACTCTAGCACTCTCTATTCTAATTCTATTTTATCTATTTGTTGACTTGACCCTCTAAAACTTGCTCTCTGTTCGTTTTCTAAAAAAAAAGGCTTCTAACACAAGCCTTCTCTATTCATTTATTTATATATATGAAAAAAACCTTGCTACGTGTAGGCTAACTGAGACTTGTTATAGCACTTGCATATCATTGCTCTTTTGTTGATTTTGATTGCTGTCATTGTCCTCATTTGTAAGTTGCTTTGGATAAAAGCGTCTGCTAAATGTAATGTGTTTGACTTCCAGGGCCTTTGAGGTGAGCGTGCGAAGCTATGCTGGAGGTGACCCACTAGATCCTTGGGATAAGTAAGAACATCTTTAATGTCTTTATTATGGTTATAAAATGAGCCCAGTTTCGGCCTGTTACACATGCTTGGTTTGTGCTGTGGCAGGTTTGTGCAGTTTCTGGATAACAAGCTGTCGCTGGAAGAGGGGAAGGGAATGTCTGTGGTGCTGGAGCGCCTGGTGCAGACCTTCCTTCAAGATGAGCGATACCACAACGACCCGCGATACGTCACTCACTGCATCAGATGTGTAGGTTCACTCGCATTCGTTCACAGTCACTGCTTTGAAGATAGTGATTTGCTCTTGGAGATGAACGCAGTACTGCCTCTCTGTGCAGGCCAATTTCTGCAGCGATCCCATCGAGGTGTACAGCTATCTGCACGGCCAGGGCGTGGGGACGCAGACGGCGGCGCTCTATGTAGACTGGGCCTATCAGCTTGAGAAGACAGGCCAGCTGTCTCAGGCTGAGATGGTGTACCAGAGAGCTCAGGAGAACAAGGCTCAGCCACAGGACAGTGTGCTGCAGCAGTACATGTGAGTGAGCCAGAACGGCCTGGGAACATCAGCCTCTGCTGAGGAGTTTATTAAAGGAACAGTTCACCCAAGAATAAAAAATCTGTCTGAAGCTGTGTGAGTGTTTTTTCTACTGCTGAACACAAAATATATTTTGGAAGTCAGTGGCTGCCATCCACCGTTTGGTCACTCACATTCTTCAAAATATCATCTTTTGTGCTCCACAGAAGAAAGAAATTCAGTACAGGTTTGCAACAATAACATGAGGCTGAACTATCCCTTTAAAATGCATGCATCTTTCAATAATAAAAATACTGAGCCCCTCCAAATGTCTTATTGAGCTGTGTTGTATTTGCAGGGTTTTGCAGGCCCGGATGTCTGTGAGTGCTCAGACAGCAGCATCAGGTAGAGTAGCTTGTGCTTGTGGTCCGTCACTGGTTATGCTGTGAGCGAGGAGAGTAACCTGTACACTGCTGTCTCTTGACTGACTCAGATCATGTGCGGCAACCTCTGCAGAACTCACAGCTGGTGAACCAGAACCCCAGACAGAGAGACGCTGCTCAAGACCAGCGCAAGGTACAGCTCCCGTCTACTACTGCAGATCCCAGGTCATGAACGTTAAGGTTGAAGTAACGGTTCAATAAAAAATCTGCTATTTCTCGTGTCGTTCAAAGCCGTATGACTGACTGATGTGTGTGGAACAAAAAGAGGTGAATATTACGCTGGGAGTTCGGAGGTGTGGGAAAAGAAAAGGAAAATGTTATTCAGTGCTAGTGAGTTAAACGTTCTGCTCTGATTTAAGAAGGGCAAATTAAGACTTTAAGTAATGGCATTAAATTATGCATGAACTACAAAGAAGAAAAGAAATATCTTAATATCTTTTGTCAGTATTTTTGTTTTGTTGTCCAGTACAAATATCTAACATTCTTAAATCGAGACACATTTACTTGAGGTTCAAACTGAACATATGAAGTCTTGTTTTCTGAGAAATTGAACAAAATTAAGTAGTTTATGCTAAAAACAAGAACTAATATCTGCCAATGACATATGAAAACTTGTTTTAATTTGATTTGCTTTATTATTAACCCATTTTTTGTCAATTTCTCATCAAACAGACATCTTATTTAATCATTTTGCTTAAAGTAAATTTATCTTGATTTGAGAAGCTTTAGACATTTGCATTAGAAAATGTGTATTTCATCTTGGGGAACAAACTTCATGCATGTGGTTTTTTTTATGGAGATCTCTTTCTTAATGATCCTCTAGTGTGCTTTTCGTTTTTATGCAGTCGTGCACTGGAGAGCAGTGAGTGCAGTCAAGATCTTTGCTAATTGATAAATTACTTTTAATTTTTCACCAAACCAGACCAACAAGTTGCATTGGCTTATTTTACGAGACTTGTTTTCCATCCTTCTTAAAATGTTTACAATTTAAACACAGCATTTCAATAAGCCTGAGGTTTTGTTTTGTTGTTGCAGGATCCAGAAGTGCCCTCTCCTGCTCCTAAAATGGTGCGCATGTAAGTGTTTATGACGCTGGATTCATGTTCAGTAGTTCATGTCAAACCCCTGCACTGTCACTTCTGAGGTTGAGTAGAGGTTTGTGCAGTTGATGATGATGATGATGATGGTGTTGTAAATGATCCCCATTATCAGAATCTCACGCTCCGAGAATAACCCGGTCCGGACTGGCGGCAGTAACAGCATGGAGTGTGTGTCCATGTACTGTGTGAATGAGCTGCAGTGTGAGGGATCGGAGCTGTCTTTTGAGGAGCTCAGAGCCAGGCGCTACTTTGCTAAACGTAGCCAACAGGAGGAACAGCGCCAACTGGGTGAGAAGACCTTCCCACACTACACATGCATCGATCAAACAGCTTGGAGAAATGTAGCATTGCATCACTGTCTCAGCAATGGATGCTCTGCAGTGAATGGGTGCCGTCAGAATGAGGGTCCAAACAGCTGATAAAAACATCACAATAATCCACAAGTTATCCACACCACTCCAGTCCATCAATTAACATCTGGAGAAGACAAAAGCTCAAACAAATCCATCATTAAGACGTTTTTAACTAAAATACGAGTCCATAACCCATAATAACGCTTCCTCCAGTGAAAAAGTGGTCTGGTCTGAATCAGGAGAGAAATCTGCACAGATCAAGCAGTGTTTTCAAGACAAAACAGCTCTAAACAAATGTGACTGGATTTTGATGAGAGACAGCAGGAGATGGACTTTTTCACTGGAGGAAGAGTTATGGATTATGGACTCAGATTTTAGTTAAAAACGTCTTAAAGTGGTTTTTAACTGTAGTGAAAAAAAAAATCTAATTTGTTTATTTCTAATATGCATTTAGACAAACCATATGCCAATCCTTTAATCAACAGAATTGCTGAGTATTTTCTCCTTAAAACTGTAGTTTCCCCAAGGCTGTCCCAGAAGTGCGGTTTGAAACGGCCCCTTTGTTTTTGCTACGTTACAAAATTCTATAACCAATCACATCAAGGGATAGATTCCTATCATCAGCATATCATACCAACATGCAGATCAACCAGTGTCTAATTTGATATTTGCACAATTTTTATTTGTCAGTGTTATCATGGTAATGTAGCAGTGATGTATTAGGCCTCCCTCTCTCCCATTTGTAAAAAATGCAACATACGTTTCCCCCCCCCCCCCTTTCTCAAGGTAAAAATTAGCATGTAGATCGCATGCAAAATATACCAATAGGATTACCAGCACAAAACCAAAAATAAAATGGAGCAGGGTGTAGTTACATTCAAAGCTATTTTAAGGCATGAGAAAATTTTCACAAGAAAAAACATTTAAATGTCATTTTGACAGATGAGTTTTAAAGGATACAATTTTTGACTACAGGGGGACTTTAATGATGGATTTGTTTCTTACAAACATGCAGCTTTTGTCTTCACAAGACGTTAATTGAGTGGATTATTGTAATGTTGATGGGCACTTTATTGACAGGTTGTGTGAAATTGCACTGCATACACTACCGATGGGTCAAATCTAAATGGTGTTTAGTCTCCTACTCTGGGGTGCGTTTCCCAAAAGCAACTATGGTCGCAAGTTCTGTCATTACAAACGGAGCTCAATGGAACTTACACCTGTAGTTAGCTAATGGAAATGCACACAGTAGACACACTGAACCTCACATGGACTGACTAGAACCTGTATCTGCTGATCTTTTCTTCGATCTCTTATTTGGTTGCTGTAATGACTGTTGTTTGATCAGCTGAGAAGCAGCACAGGCTTTGGGAAGAGGAAGAGGAGGTGAGGAAGATGAAGCAGCTCTTGGATGATCTGGAGAAGAACGTGACTCTACAGCCAGCAGAGCAGAGAAATCCAGCGTCGGCTTCTCTTATGGTAAATACCTCGTTCTGACTAACACACCCTGCTCTAGGGATGCCACACAGTGAGGAGAGTTTACCACCGATTAATAACACGGTGTTACTAATTACATTACACATCTCTTTCCTGCATGTCATGTGCGCGGCTTATGAATGAATACTGATAAAAAAAAAGTATACCCTGAATAATTGGATAAAAGCGTCTGCTAAATGCATAAATGTAAATGTAAATTAATAAAATGAAAGATCTGTGGATTTCCCCCTTACTTTACAGTGAATGGTTGGTTTGTTGTCCATTATTATTTTTAATGACAAACACAACAACAACAAAACAAAGACAAGCTCACTTACATAAACATACAAATAATGTCAAATAGCCAGTTTTGCTTTTGGCTTTGACAACAAATCCTCCTGTATAAGATTTCCATCGGAACTGAAAGCTGTGCATTGCTGCTTTACTCAGCAGCGCTAAAACCAGCAGTGTGTATAATTTAGGGATGTCAACGATTAATCGACGATCGATTAATTGTCGATAAGAGACGTAATCGATAAAAGCTATCGATGGTCGATTAAGCAGTTTCATTTTGGGGTGCATGCAGCTCGTGCGCAAAACACGTGCAAACGGCTGTGAGTGACGGTGAAGGGGCTGGATCTTACAAGAAAATAATTTACTAATGTACAAACTAGCTTTTAATATGATCCAAACTTTAAAAGTACATTAAAACAGATACAGTACAAAGTTCTTTTGTATTGAAATGTAGTAATAAGTCATGTTCAATCATAATTTCCCTAGATAATTATTGCATATCGGGCACTTCGCTTTGACAGGGCTGCGCACGCGAGCAGGGCAGTCTATTCATTCATACAACTTGTTAATTCGTTCCTGACATATTAATTTGTGGCAGCTGTCCATGTTTCATTAATTTGTTCCCTAGAACAGGGGTTCCCAAACTTTTCCATTCCACTACCCACCTAGACAAGTATAATCTATTTCAAGACCCACCAAAATATTTGAGATAAAAAAAAACAATTGACATTACTATAAGCTTAATCATAATTAAAAGCATAATATGGCAGAAATTAAGTATTTAAGAAAAAATAACCATTTTATTTTATAGGCTAGTACCACTGTAAACATTCACTACTAATATTTATGTTTTAATTTCTTAATTTACAGACGTTAATGATATGTCCATAAAACCTGGAAACGCGCTCACTCCGGTGCGGCTATGAACTGTAATCCGCGCTGCGAGTGCTATAAAAAAAAAAAGTGCCCTCACAACCCAACACTTTTTTATTTTATTTTAGCAAAGCATAAGAAGCGAAGCAGAATTCTCAAACAGTTTAGAGATTAAAATAATTTTGAAATAATTGTAAAAATAATAAACATGCGTCTCATTTTAAATAAACACTAAAAACCGAGAAGACAAATTTACTTCAGCCAGAAATTTACTTTTGCAATGGTTAAATAAATGTTCAGCTATATCTTCAAAAGATTTTTGTACATTTTTTTTCTCTATATAGTGATATGACAAGGAAATAATAGGACATTTTGTAAATTCTGTTATGCTAGCATGTTGAAATGTTTGTATAGTGTTACAATTAACCCCGCATTTGTGCCCCGTTCAACCCGTACATGTGAAATGCTTTTTACGACAGTTTATGGATTAAATGCATATGAAGGAACGAAAACAACAAATCTTTACATCTCTCGGAAAGATACAGTGCAGAGTTCAAACAGACGATAGAAATGAATGAACAGCCTACCTGATACAGTTTTCGCAACATTTGAATTTTCCAGTGTATGCAATCTCATGCAGAACACAGCGCAGTGAAGTGAGAGAGTTTCTTCTCATTAATAATGCAGACCGAGCATTTCAATAATGAACCGTCGCTCTGAGACCCTCACTGTTATTACAACTCGTGCGCGTCCGCGCTTCAAACACGCAACGCATGTTTTAAATCCCGGCCTTTGCGATTCGAAAATCACACTGAGCAATATCGCAATTCGTAATTAATCTTTGTATATCGTCCAGCCCTAGGAACTGTGTGTGTGTTGTGTGTGTGTGTGTGTCATTTAGCTGCCGCCAAGTGGCTTTGTGCGACCCACAGTTTGAAAACCCCTGTCCTAGAAAACCCATGATTTAACTTAAATGCGGGAACAATTTAAGTCATAGTAACGAATTCTTAATTCATGGCCACGAAATCTTTCATTTCCCCCCACACATTTACCACAGTAAGAGATGCGAAAACAGTGATTAAAAGTGAACAACAATAAAATAAACCTGTGAATCTAGAGGGTGAGACAGTGAGGATTTGGGAAAAGAAACAATAAATATTATTAAATTCGTGACCATCCGGAAAAACAGAACACAAAGCCGCATATGGCTTGATTTAAATGTATGTGCTCGGCATGAATCAAAAAGCATGGTCACAATGTAACATTTGCCTGCTAACCAATTATTTCTCTTATTAACAAAGCTTTGTATCTCACTTGTGTCATAATACTCACATTAAAATGTTTCAAATGGGTAACAGTGTGTTTGTAGCAACGCCGATCACTGACCGCGCGTCACAGCCCCACGCGCCGTACTTGCGTTTGGGATCATTTTATTTTAAATCCTGATAATGTCAATTGCAAACATTGCTATGATGTTTTAAAAATAAAAAAACGAGCACCATGAAACCATTTAAAAAGGCGCATTCAGCGGTCTCCGTGACAGGATATGAAACAGCACATAAAGTATAATGATCCCGTGCGTAACTACAGCGCGCTCTCTTCCTTTTATCAAATGATCGTAATCACATCCATTCATTTTACCATCCTGTCACCAGCCTTTTATTTAGACTAAAAACCCTTTTCATTCGGGTGAGGAAGCTGGCGTTTTGAGTGGCATTTGCACATCATGTCATGCCGGTGACTATATGCCACTGAAATAGACGCATTTTGCAGTAGTTAAGGTTAACGATTAATCGATTAATTGATCGTTAATTTAAACGACGATCGATTATGGAAATTATTGAAAATTGACATCCCTAGTATAATTACTTGCCAGCAACACGCCTAACACCTAAATAAAAAGCTTGCTGATTTTAGGTTTGAAAATGCTTAATATAAAAAAGAAATAAAAGATTAATATTAGCGTTGTATTTTAAAATAATGTAGATTTTAAAATAAAATAGTGCAATAATAGTATTATAGTTAACCTCTATTATTATTACTACTATAATTATTATATATAGTTTTTTTTTATAGTTGTGTAAAGGGATCGTTAACCAAAAAATGAAAATTCTGTCATTAATTATTCACCCGTGTCGTTCCAAACCTGTAAGACCTTTGTTCATCTTCAGAACACGAAATAAGATATTTTTGATGAAATCTGAGAACTTTCTGACCCTCCATAGACCGCAAGGGCACTACGTTCAAGGCACAGAAAGGTGGTAAGAACATCGACAAACTGACTGTCCTTGTTGTCTATGCGGGGTCAGAAAGCTCTTGGATTTCATCAAAAATATCTTAATTTGTGTTCCGAAGATGAACGAAGGTCTTATGGGTTTGGAATGACATGAGGGTGAGTAATTAATGACAGAATTTTAATTTTTGGGTGAACTATCCCTTTAATGGGTCACAGTGTGAGCACCAAACCAAATCTCCAGGAGCTCATGACTGAAAAAAATCACCCCTACACAAATTAAGTTGACATGATTAATTCTTTCTCCCTTCTCAAGTTGTTTCAGAGAGTGTAGAAGTAATTACACTTTGAATGTTGGTTTGTCTTTATGATAATGTGCAGGGAGCTGCGTTACACCAGGTTAAAAGCCCTGAGCCGGTGTGGTTCTCCAGGCCTCAGACAGGACTGCATCTCCAGACGGAGCTCTTTGCAGGGCATGCTGGGACACGAGACAACAGTGTGGCTGAAACAAGCCATCCACTGACGGCTCCGTTACCCAGTGCAGCCTGCGAGAGTCTGCTGGGACAGACGGACAGAGCACCAGAGAGCACAGCAGTGCCACGCCACAGCACGTCCCTGATCCAGAGCGACAACACCGAGCCGTGAGTGTCATCTGCCCTAACACAGCTGCACGCACTTGCTTCACAGGTCATGGAAACGGAATAGTTCATCCAAAAATTTAAAATTACATTAAAATGTCCTCGCCTTCAGGCCAGCTGAGATCTAGATGGGTTTGTTTCTTCATCAGATTTGGAGAGATTTAGCATTTCATCACTTGCTCAGCAATGGATCCTCTGCAGTGAATGGGTGCCGTCAGAGTCCTTAATCCATAATAACACTTCCTCGAGTGGAAGAGTCGTTGTCCTCTGAAAAATGAGCAAATTGAAGGGCTGTGGGGAAAAATATATAACTTATGAGTCTAGGTCATGTTCTATATTACCAAGGTGTACAATATGAACCTTACATTATAAAAGTGTTTGTTCACTGAGAAGCCTGTTCAAATCACTAAATTATACTACAAATTGTAGGGCTCTAATTTTTTTAAATGGGAAAATAGGGAAGTTTGGTTGTACTGCTCAGTAACTTAGTCTTGGCAAAATAGACTTAAAACTAGGAATAGGCATTTTTCAAAAATATAGATGGTTTATTGGGCGCAGTCTGTTTGTTTATCGGTCTGGCTAGTGGCGCCGACTACAAACGCAGTTAAAGTTACGGTGATGAGTAGACTGAAGTTGGGCTCAGGTTGTTGTGCTGTGGGATGCAATGTTTCCCATACATTGATTTATTTGTGGCGGCCCGCCACAATATCAAAATTGACCACCACAAATAGATTTCCCAAAAGGCTTTGACTATACATGAATAAACATGAGCACTGCACGGTTCAAAATCAGCGCAGGTGATTTTATATCACTGTATCTCTGAAGGAAACCAACTGTCTTCTGAAAATGTTTGATATCATTTTCATTTCATCTTGCCTGTAATGGCTGATAAAGCAGCGTTTGTGAGTGGAGCTCTGCTTTGTGTACTTTACTGCCTTCTCCGGGGAAACCTCTATCTCTGCCGCTCCAAAAGTGCCTCCTGCTGGCAGAGAATGAATCTGCATGTTCAATAAGCCCGTCTGATTTACGCAGCAAACATATTTAGCTTGTTATCAGAAATAATGTACTCTAGCCCTGCATTCCATTTGGAAGGGCTCATCCCTATGCCCTTATCCCTTCAAAGGGTTTACCCTCCGGAGTGAGCGCTTTGGAGAGTGTAGGGGACGAAACAACTGTTTCTTGAAGTGCTCTTCTGTGTCATCGTCCTGTGCCCACATGGAGGTGCCGTCATCATGCAAAGAATCAGCACAAAGGATCAGGGGGCCCAAAGTGTCCATCAGTTGTACCCTTAGAAATTCTTCATTACGAAGGGACCTTTGAAGTGGCCGGTTTTGAGCACTTCGGTTTGGAACAACCCTTCAGTATGGCGGCCATGATTGTCTTCACTCCGTGGTGCCCTTCAGAGGGCGATATATCCTGTTTGGAACGCACAGTTGCGTAGATGAACTTTGCTGTTATTGATGCTCTGTGGAAGTCTACCGGAAGTTAAGTTTGGGCCACAAAAGCACACATGCGCAGTAGCGTTTGTTGTTGCTGTTGAAACGGTCTATTGCATTTGAATATTTGAGCTCATAAAAAAAAAAAATATTAATTTTATTTAAATGACGTTTAATGAACAATCTTAGTAGGCTATAGTCATAACAGACTTATACATTTTATATATATGTATGTATGTATGTATGTATGTATGTATGCATGTATGTTGTTTTGTTGTTTCTTCTTTTTTTCATTTGAAAACGTTAAACGATGTGCAAACAAAAAAAAATGTACAGGAAAAAAGCAATCAGCGCAGACCGAGTCGGCATATGGTTATCCTGTTTGCATGGTTTCCCATGTTCTTGTTGGGGAAAAAAAACTTCATTGTACATCAACATGATCCGGTAAAATTCAGTGATGCTGAATAGCCGCTGAAGTAGCCTAATGTGTCAGATGCATCATGAATGAAATGTTGCATGTAGGGATGCGCGGTATACCGGTAATGGAAAATTACCGGTATCTAGTATCAGGGATGGAAATTAGCACCCGCCACCAGCCAAATGCGGGTGATTTTGTGTTGTGGCGGGTAAACTCGCTTCACCTACCGGCCACCGTGGCGGGTAAATAAAAATAGCATACTGTTTCACCCGGACGGCGGACACTTTTAGAGGAGGCACACTTTCAAAAAAATGCGTTGTGACGGGATGCGCATAAGAGCTTTGTGCCGTTCTCTATTGGAGCTTTTCGTATTATAAACTTTTGCGCAATGAAATTATTTATAGCTTTTCTTGTACTGTCCTATCAAGGCTATTAATAATCTAATGTATAGCACAGTAATGGAGGCAGGACTCCTCTATCATATGTTGCTGCCTTCATTACTGTGCTATATATTTAAAAGAAATGTCTTTTAAATTTGTAGTTTATATTTATAAATAAATACATTTACTTGTTTTCATTAATGTATTTTACAACAATACAAAGAGCAATGTGTAACATTTTACCAGATTTAGTTCTTCACATATTCACTTTTATTTGTTCCCCACTAAATAATGTTATTTCACTAAATGTTTAGATTTTATAAAATTGTGCACTCATGATTTTTCTAGAATAACTTTTGCTGTTAAATTATCCACTAACCTAGTTTATAATATTATTTTTGTCATAGATTATGAATGGGTCTGTTTACACCTGCACGTCATGTGTTTTCTCTGATCTGATATCTATCTGATTTGTTAAAATGTTTCCATTTACACTTGGCCACATAAATCTTCACAAAACTTCAATTCCCGCGCTGTATATAAATTTAACGAAGTTCACGTCAACGAAATCAAAAGCGCTGCATTTTATTAATTATCAGCTCATTTCCAGATCAAAGACCGCAATAGGAGCGCGCGCGGCATCAGCACTGGAAAGATATGTTTGTCTTATACTTTTAATGAAGATGATTGTGTTGAGCGTCTGTGTCTTACTTTCAGTTTCATTCACGGTAGTTTGCGTGTCTGCGATGCTCAGCTACTCATCCGCGGTGAGGCTTGTTGCATTAGTGCAGTCATATCTGACTAAAATGTCATATAGCCTATAACACGGTCTCACGTTTATTATTTTTACATTTTGGGAGGAGTAAAATTCACATATGTGGTTTCAACAATCAGATGCATTTACACCTGTCCAGTTCGTCTGGAATGCGGCCCAGACCACCTCCTGGAGTGTTTTGAGCGATCAGATTTATATTACAAAACGCATGAAGTGACCTGATGTAAACAGCCCCTATATAGGCTATATTTTCATGTTATTTTTCATTAAAATGAAGTTGTCTAGTAGATTGTGTTTAACACACAAAAGAGTGACACAGAAGTATAGAAACTATATTGATAAAAAAAAATAAAAATCTGCGCTAGGATCGGATCGGATCGGATCGGAATCAGCGATACTCAGAATTTTCTGGATCGGATCGGGATCTGAAAAAATGGTATCGTTGCATCCCTAATGAAAATGTCAGTATTTCATTGAGACTTGAGATTAAATAAACTGCTTAAGTATTGTAGATCTTGTAGTATTAATTTTCACATGCAGTTACACATTGTCGGTTAAAAACAAGAAAGTGGCTGGTAAAAACATTGAGTGGCTGGTAGATTTTGAAATCCACCAGCCACAGTGGCCGGTGGACAAAAAAGTTAATTTCCATCCCTGTCTAGTATATTTCAAACGGTACGATATCATAATTTTGCTCATTTCGGTAATTCATACGCTGCTGTTCCGAAGTTCACCATTAGGTGGCAGTGCTTCCCAAATTGCTGCGAGCCCGGTAAACCTTACAGCAGAACAACGTGATGGATCAAACAGATTACACTCTATCAGCGCACCTGAAATTAATAAATAAAGAGAACAGCAGAAGTGAAATATGGCATTACTTTTCATACAAAACAGATGATAAAGGTGAACGAACTGACCACAGGAGGCAACACATCAAATCTTGCTAAGCATTTGTCGCTTGCTCATCCTGATCTTTTCCGAGAATTAAAAGATCGACAGGTTAGTAAGTGCATCATTCATAAATTCAGACTTAATTTGAACTTTTATTCACAACTGATCAACGCACACACATAAGATATGATGCAGTAAACACGAAAGCTCACACATATGACGCTAGAACCAGTGACGTTTTGTCACATAATATTTGCACTTGCATTTCAAACAATCAGATATTCATTTAAACTGCATGAAACAACAGTTTTGCTATATTAATTTTAGTATCAATAATATGAAGGGAATGTTTCTGCCGCGCTGCTGACCGCTAACGTTATATGAAGCAGTCGAGAGATAGAGATTTATATTTAAAGCCTTTTCTTTGGCTATCTGAGTCTAAAATCTGAAAACAATCTGAGGGAGAGAAATAATAACGTGATTTTCAATATTACTTTGACTGTTAGATCCACACTTTAAAGAAACATTTGTTATAATTCATTAATAGCACTTATTAATGTGGTCAATAATTATTTATAAATGATAAATGTAGGCTACTAATACATGTTTAGTATGTTAACATTACTTTATGCATTAAACACATGCATAACATTAACCAAGATTAATAAGTACTGTATATGATGATCATTTACTTTGTTTAATTTTTTTTTTTTTTTCCAGTTCTCTTATTTTTTTTAGGCTGGTTATTTGTCACCTATGGTATCGATTTAGTATCGATACCGAGGTATTATATTCTGGTATCGTACCGAAGCCAAAATTATGGTATCGAGCCATCCCTAGTTGCATGCATTATTTTTCATGTCAGTATTAAATTCTCCATTGTTCAGTGGAAGTACAAGTAGGATGTGACAGTCGGTCGGTGTGGTATTAGCCCCGCCCCTCCTCCACTGTGATTGGATGGCTGACTGAAAATTGACAATGATGAGCGGTGCTTTTCAAAGTCAAAGTCTGCTTTGTCAATTCTGCCACATGTACCGTACATGCATACAGAGAATTGAAATTGCGTTACTCTCTTACTCCCTGGTGCATACAGATAACACTAACAGTAGAACGTAAAAATACAGATAAGTACAAATCATATATAACAGATAAGTACTAACCCTAACCCTAACACAAAATGCAACTATTACAAATATACAAATAAGGACATGTAAAAAAAATAATAATATAAAAAATGGATAAAGTGGCATAAGTGAGAAAAACAAACAAACAGTGCAGAATTTCAGTGCAACTTTTTGGCCAAAGTTTATTTATTAGTGCCTTGTTGTGCAAAAAATGCGGCTTTCCCATTGAAAACTATTGAAAAAATATGTTAGCCTTGGGGAAAAACGCTTTGGTGGATACACGGCCTTAGTCTGTTAACAAATGCGTGGTCTTCTCTACTCGCTCGGGGTACATCTGCACCTACCTGCAGTAGTGAATGCTGTCATGTGCTGCTGTTTTTCCTCATTCGGTCATGACATTTCAGCGTTTCTTCATTCAACTGGTCACGACATTTCGGAGTGATTTACTGCATTTATGGCCAGCAAAGCAACATTTTAGCAAAATTCCAATAGCGTTTTTTTTAGTTTTTCGAATAATTATTGAAGATCGACTAATTCGATAGATTAATTCGACTAATTCGTGCACACCCCTACTTAAATCCCAACATGAAAGTCTTTTGAACATGATCCTGCCATAAAAAAAACTGTGGTGTATTTTTGGCATATCGTCCACCCTAATTTATCCTGTTAGTTACTGTTGCCATGAATGTCATTACTTGTGCTACATATAGAATTTTAAATCAAAATTCAACATCCTATAACAAATCTTTCAAGGTGATTATTTTAGTCATTGCATTGTTTCTGATGTGCTTTGCCTTTTCGACACACTGTACTTTGAGTCAGGGTGCAAAAAGCAAGTACTGATGTGTGCTGAAATATTAGTCAAGATTTTGACATGTTTGTTTCTGTACTGCAAAACTGATGAGACTGAAAATATGAGACTGAAGCCCAAACTCTTGTGATGATCTGATGTGCAGAAGCTGCTGGAGTAGTAATGTGTGTTTCTCTGTCTGTAGTGAGGCGTGTGCTCGGGGAGACACGGATGTGATTGCAGACAGTGAGTATGTCTCCTCATGTACACACTGGCTCTAAAGCTGCTGTATGTGCTCTCACACACTCTCTCTCTCTCTCTCTCTCTCTCTCTCAGCATCATGTAGTGGGTTCAATCACTCTCATGTCACTCCAAACACATCTCTGGGTTTCGCTCACGCCACACCGTCCCGAGCTCTTCCTTCTCCCACTGTGAACACACGCGAGGCTTTGGGTAAGAACACTCACAGACACAGACACACCTGAGGTCACGCTATGTTTCCGTGTGGCTGTTGTGGTTGATGCGTGTTGTTTTGTAGGTGTGATCATGGACATGTTTCAGGCTCCCACCCTGCTCCAGGAGTCCATGTTCAACAGCACCGTTCTGCCGGAGGACAGTTTTGAGAGGAGCTGCAGAATCAGTATGTCTTGCTCTCACACACACACACACACACACACACACACACACAAGCAAGCAAGCTTCAGCCTTGTACCTGCACATCCCTAATTCATCTAATTAGAGATGCATGATTCAACGTGAAAAGATTGTGATCTTGATTCAAACACAACACGACTTTATTTCTCAGTGACAACAATTTTGCTGTGGCTAATACATTTTTAAAATATGTATGTTCCAGGGCTCCAGACTGTGACCAGATTTTTGCATTTTGCAATGTAACGATTCGCTCAACTCATGATTTGATTTTCTTTTTTTTTTTTTTTTTACAAAATTAGATTGAAGACATTATAGTAAATGAGAAGGTGTCCTTTTATTAGGCTATTGCTGCACGTTTCTTTGTGAAATTGAAATATAACAACTAAATTTAGACTTTAAAACAAACCCCAAATCAAATATGCAAGTTAATAAAAGAAATCTCTTCATATAAACAAACTAAGTCTTTGTCTGTGCTCTTTCCATTTAAAATGAGAAGCAACCATTGCATTTTAATCATGATCCAAACAAAGATGCAGCACACATGCAACATGAGCAGTTTTTAATCTAAATTAGACTATAATTTCAAAATCTGAAGCAAAAACAGAATAGTCTGACTTTAGTTTTGTGATACTATACATAAAACATTCAGCTCGTCTGTTGTTTTGTTCATATATGAAACGCAGAGTCACTCTCTGCCAGCAGGTGGCACTTATGAACAGCAATAATGTAGTGTTTACTGCTGTAAACAAAGCAAAGCTGCGCTTATGAACACTACTTTAATATGCATCGTTCAGAGGCAAGATGAAAAGAAAATACCATGTAAAATTTTCTAAAGACAGTCAGTTCCCCTCAGAGATACATTCATATAAACTCCTACTCCAAATGTATCACGATTTGTTTGGCATCTCAGCCGATTTGAATAGTCACATATTTGAATATTTTCAACCGGCTCACGGTTCATCTTTACATCCCTACTGCTGGAGAATCTAAGTTTGTCCTGCTGGTTATAATGAGTGTGTTGTGTTGTTGTTCAGGCAGCGCCCCCTCATGTGTTAAAGCTCCCAGCACGACTCCATTCATGATTTACCAGGACAAGGATGAGCAGGAGAATGGAGGGTGAGACGAGGCCATCGTTCATGCAGCGATGTAAATGCTTTCTGTAAGACTCAGTCATTGAGACAGCGCTCTGACCATGTTCTCTCCATTTATCCTTCAGTTCTGGCCAGGACAGAAGCGAACAGCCGCTGAGCCGAGTGCTGATGCAGATCCCAGTGTCCAAAGCCAATGTATGCTGCTCTGTTGTAGAGTCATAGAGGCCAGTAATCACGCTGATATCACCAGTCTGTGTTGCCTTGTTGATGTCGTTTGTCTTTATTAGGACACTCCAGTCAGCACAGTGTCTATGACGGATGAGAGTACCATGTGGGGAGCGCGTAACATCTCTGTAGGCCCGTGTCCCAACCACACCCGTGACTTCGCCCTGTCCGCTCATCTGGTGTCCACACCGCTCCACCCTCATGCGCCGCACTCTTGGGACATGGAGCAGGGCCGAGGTATTCAGCTGCTACATATCACACAGCCTTATTAACCTGCTACACTTGAGTGCTCGGTGTTGATCTGGTGTGATGTGTGATCTGTGACTGTGCTCTCTCAGAGGAAGCCGCAGAGGTCAGGGCCATCAGCGGCTCGGAGGAAAACCCATTCATACGACAGCCCACCAAACTCAGGTATCATCCTCACTGAACTCAAGCATTTCACGCATACAGAAGACTTGTATATGGTCCATAGTATAGCATATCCACCTTATTTTGCGAGTAGGAAATAAGCTATTTCCTGTGAATTTGCAAGATGAATAATAGTAGTTGGCTTAGTTTAGCAAAAAGATAATAGCAAAACTATGTGGTCTACAAACCAGTGCGTTTGATAATTTAAAATATAGCAACAGATAGAATCTCAAGCAGCATAAAGGACTGTTTAGCGGATGGCACCGGAAGCCTTGCAAATGCCCATTTTTGTCCATTTTTATGTTCAAAATAAGGTGGATACTGTAGAATGTTTAAGTAGTATGCTGTGCTAAACATTTCTGCAAAGAATTAGAATAAAAAAGTAACACAGTTTTTTCCGAGACTGATGACTGCGTTCACTGAATTAACAACATATCATATAATGATACAACGAAATGAAAGTTCTGGGCTGAAAGCAAAAATAAATGTTATTTATTAATCAGTTAATTAAACATAGCTATTTAATAATAAATGCTCTAATAAAAACTTGTGCGGACATTTAAATTGTATGCATGGCACCCAAGTTTTAGTTTTTATATCAACTTTATAATAACGCAATTGTTTCTACTTCAGTTTGTGGTTGAAATATAAACATTTAAACAGTGGCTGTAATAACTTGTTTTCATGACAGATTTATTCAAACATTATATTTTCACTTTACTTGAATATAGGAAATATAGTGCATATATTTATCAAAATCCTCTCTCTAGAGTTATTTTCTAGCAAACTATTGAGTTTATGGTCATTGAATGTCTTTCCTGAGGTAAATGTGACATTATTGATCTCAAGCTGTTTGAGATCTTTCTGCGGTTGAAACACTAATTGAGCGATTACATGAGAGATGATTCATTTCAGTAAGTTGTTCTGTTTCTTTGAATGAATCTGTGTCATATGATTCCATTGAAAAAGAGAAATTAAGTGTCAATCCAGCACTAGTGTTACACAGCGGACATGTCTACCTGTTGTAGTTTATCCATGTTGTGTGCACAAAATAAACACTGACAGCCAAAACACCATCGGAGAAATGCTAATGAAACGTCACTGTTTCTGTCATTGATTTCAGCCTTCGAATCTATTTGCTAACTGTTTCAGATGAACATTTCTTTGCATCTCTAGTATCATACTGCTGTTTGAAGTGTTGAGTTTCAGCATGCAGTGCTAGTGTTGTGTTCTCTACAGGGTTCCTACGCGGTTTGGAAAAGTATGGAAACGTATGTAATTTAAGTAATTTCCAGGTCTGGAAAGTATGGAAAAAAAAGAGAGCAGAGTATGGAAAAATATTTGCATTTCCAGACTTTTAGTTTTTAGTGCCCATTTAGTTTTTTTTTAGTAATAGAAAATTAAGAATTTAATGAAAATAAGTTTATCATACAAGTGTTTTCTTGGCAGCTGTTTAGTGATTGTCAAACACGACTGAATGAATTCAAGGTGCACTTTTTAATTATGCAAAATGTTTTGCTTTTGGGTTCCTTCCCACGATATTCTTAGCACCGCATGACATAGCCTCGAGGACCTCTGCAGAAATAAAAAATATACAGACTTTTATGTGTGCACGAGAAACCATTAAATGTAGCATATAGGACGATGCACACTGAGCCTATCAGCCCATTTAGCGGTGTGGTTTCTTGGCCACCACAGAATATGCGTTAAAGAGACCTAAAGCCTTGAAATATGACATTGCCCTAACGAAAGCCACATTTTGAACACTTATTTATTTTATTTTTTTTATTAAATACCTTTTATTATACCAGTCTTTTTTTATAGAACCCTTGAACTTGGCAAATAGGACAATGCACATTGCTGTATTATGCCATCAGCCCATTTCATGTCATTGTTTTTCTGCTGCTGCAGAAGATTAGTGCTAAATTGGACATTAGGCCTTGATATTAGAGGTGCTACCATAAGGAAAGCCAAATTTTGAGTGAGTAGATCTCTATTAATTCATGTGCATCCATGCTCTCACTTTATTCACATTAAGATGGCAGTGATGCACAAAAGTAGCTTAATATAAAACTAGAAATTGTAATGCGTAAGCATGCAAAAAAATTCCCATGCACATGTGAATAAGTTTCTCGAGGGCACAAAAAAGTTTCTTGTGTGCATGCAAAAGTCAACTTAGTAGAAAATAAATGTAAAAAAATAAATATTTACAGATGACTGTAATATATACCAAATATAAAGCTGAAAATAGTTGATGTATGAACCATTTATGTTAAATATGGTCCGAAAATCTACAGAGAGGTTTGGAAATTTGAGTCTGGAAAAGTATGCAATTTTGAAATGTAAAATGTGCAGGAGCCCTGTCTCTGGTTGTGTTCTGCTGTAGCTGATGGCCAGTGTCTGGTTTGCCTGCAGTCCGATCATGGAGCAGAGTCCGGTGGAGGAGAAGCCGTCAGAGCTGGCGGAGTGCAGCATGCGCGCTCAGGGCACTATTGTTGGGGAAGGGGTGTCGTTAGCTCAGCCGAGCCAAGGGCTTTCTCTGACCCAGCACAGCCAAAGCTCCTGCAGCAGCAGAAATCCTCTGGCCGCCCTGTCCTTCCCAGAGCACACGGCCCTTGAGGACCAGCACCAGGCCGAGCTGGAGCATTTATCAGAGCCCAGAGAAAGAGACAGACGCTCCACGGGATCAAGACGCAGCTGGTGCTCTCCTCCTGCCGAAGAGCTCCTTTCACAGGCGCCAGTCGGGGAAGAAGCCATCGGAGGAGAACCAGGATGTCCCCTTGAGTCCGGAACCGCACTGGTTCCAGACCAGCAGCTCGACTCTCGCAGCAGAAGCAGATCTCGATGTCATGAAGAGTCCTCCTGCGGTCTCTGTAGTCACCCAGCCTGCCTGGACCATCTACCAGAGCCCCGGGGCACCTCCTGAGACGGACCTCCTGTGGGCGGCGAGCCCCAAGCCCGTGGCAGAGCAGGATTTAGGTTTGCTCTTCAGTCTTAGAGGAAGCAGATGTTCTGCTTCCCAAAAAAACATTCGAGCGGCGCAAATCAGGGCTGAAAGCGCTGCAGGCGCTGCACGAGTCTCTCCTAATGAGTCCAAAGCAATCCCCTGAACCGGCTCAGGAGGAGCCCACAAGTCCAGCCCCGGCACCAGGTCTAGACTGGTTCTGCAGTGGTAGCTCTCAGCGGCCGAGTGAAGTGGATCTGGATGTGATGGCCAGCCCAGCGCAGAGCTCCAGGACCGCAGAGGCTCCCACGAGCCCCATGGACACATCCAGAGCAGGTATGAGTGACTCACCCATGAGCCTGCGGGACGCACACTACAGCTGCACGATTAATCTTTTTATTTTTGTTTATTTTTGTTATTATGCAAGTAAATAATGACAATGTTTACATGTGCCAAATGCAGAATCCCATGGACCAAACATATAAGTAAAGAACATAGGCTATCTAAAGAAAGTGACAATATTTCCATGTGCCAAATATAGAATCACTTGGACAAACAAACATGTATACTGATAGCCAACATTACAAGTCCGTTCTTATTATCTGTTCTGATTAGCTGCTGTATTTGCATTCATATGTCTGTGTGTGTGTGTGTGTGCGTGCGTGTTAGTGTGTCTAGTGGGGGGGGGAAGCATACAACTGAAATGGTATCTTAAAGTGCCCCTATTATGTTCATATTTTGGTTTTGGGATCCCCAACAACAGGTTGACATGCATGCAAGGTCAAAAAACACTTTCATTTTCTTATAATATGCATTTATTTTGACCTTATTTGCTCAACAACTCCCAAACGATTCGCTCAACCATTCATTTGATCAAACCCCTCCTTTGTGTGACGCTAATCTGCAGGTGATTGGTCGATTTTCATTTAAAGCAGTGTTTGTGAGCTCTTTACTGCTCCAAAAGCGGCACCTAGTGGCAAAGAATGAATGCGCAACAAGTGGGCGGGCAATATCCTGTTTCATGTTGATGTCAACATGAAACGGCTTGGGATTCGTTTTAAAAACGACTCGCTTCAATGATTCAGAGTCGACTCTTTATTTTGAGAGACAATAACTTTATACACGGTGCACTTTCAGATTTAGCACTTTGCATGATGTTTTCATTCACTTAGAGCTGCGTTACACACTGCATGAAAGATCATTTTCAAAAATCCATAATAGAGGCACTTTAACAGATTAATAACAGATATAAGTAGTATAACTTAAAAAAAGGAGACAACAAATGTTATTAGCAATAATAATAATAAAAATAATAATAATGATTTCATTAAGACTGGGAAAGGGTCGAGGACAATGAAGAGGGCAAGTAATAATAATTGGGAAAAATTTAAATTTTGGTTTTTTTAAAAGTTCAAATATTCAAATTAAATTTTTAACCCTTTCAAAACAAAATAAAAGGGGCCAGGGAAAATTTTTAAAAATTTTAAAATAATGCGTCTTTCGAAGAAATAAACCTATGAATTTCGATTCCCAAAATAAACCGCATTTGAATTGAAAAACTTTGAAAATTTCAATAAGCCTTTAATTAAGCAAAATTATATGAAATAAGTACATAATTTCCGAAAATTAATAAAACGATTGAATAAATTTTGATTAAATAGAAACAATTGAATACATCAATCAAACAAGCCATCCAAATAGTTCTAAAAAATACTTATCAAATTCGTGCAAGTTTATGTACTTTCCATAAGTCAAACACTTAAAGATTATAAATAATTTTCAACAATCACTTGTTACAACATACATAATTATTCTAAAAAAATTAACTAATTGGCTTAAAGTCACAAAGTTTAAAGGCATTGATTTAAAAATGATGATATAAACTACAGTTTATTAAAATCAATTGTTTTTGATTAAGTAACTTTAATATTAATTGAATTCAAACAAAGGTTTGATACATATGACCCAAGTTCATTTTCAATAATCTTCATTTCCCTAACATACCTTAGTTTTAAAAATACTAATCCATCCTTTTCGTCGCATTCCGTGAAAGCCCAACCTAGGAGTTTTAATTTTTAATGCATATCGTACATTTTCTTTATTTCCAAAGTTATGCAGTTTGATTATAATAACCAAATAATCAATTAGTTTAACATTGACAATTTTTGAATTGAAAAATATTGACTAAAACTACAATGGTTAATCATTACAAAAGTCACTGTTAACCATTAATAAAATAAACTTAATTTTTGATAATGTAGAATTTAAGTATTTAATCATTTAATAATAGTAAGTTTTACCAATTATTTATAAGTATTAAATATTTTAAACAAAAAAAGTTTAACATTAGTTAACTGTATTACTTTACATTAATTGCCAATATTTGACCACTACCTAATTTGAAACCCAAAGGTTTATGAATTTGTATTTTTTTAGAAAACTGATTAAAATTTTCAAATTTTAAAGCTGTTTACCAATTATGTAATAAAAATTTTGCAATAAATAGTTACAATTTTCTTAACTTCAATTTTAATTAAAACCCTTTGCTTTTATTAAGACTCTTAATATAAATAAATTTATTTCGCCAAATGAAAGACACAAAATTATACAAACAATTTTAGTTATTAGAGGTTTATTTTAATTTAAAAATTAAGAGAAAAGAATGGTTTAATGAAAAAAAAGAAAACACAATTTGAAAGTGATTTTCAAATTATATTGAGTTTATTTTGAAAAGTTTGGAAACTTTTTAATAAAAAGAATAAAATTACTTTTTTTTTTTACATTAATTTTATTTCCCTTCTTTTAAATTCACTTATTGTTTTTTTTAAAATTTTTAAAATTAAAACCTTTCACCAAAAGTGAATGAAAAAAGAAAAATTCACCTGTAGAAGAAAAAAAGGAACTCTTGAAAAAACATGAGCAAAAATGTGAAAATCATTTTTTTGTTTTTATTGATCAAAAGGTACAAAATGGTTATAAAAAAGTAAGGTTTTAATTTAATTATTGAAGTTATTATATTAATTGATTCAACTTTTTACATTTGATAATACTAACGTTTTTTTCTTAATAAAATTAATCACAACAATTAGTCAAAAAGTAACACATTTAAACCTTACAAAAACGGAAAACAAAAATTTATTTTTTAAATTTTTTTTTTTTAAAAAGTAAACCTTACTTCAGTTATTGAAAAGGAAATGATTAAGTAATTGGTTATTGTAATGCTACCCCAAAGGAAAATTCCACATCCATTTCCCCCCATCAGATTCCCAAAGGGTTAGAGCACTAATAATCCAGATTTGGAAATCTGAAAAAGTGTGTATCTGGATCAGGGTGATCCAATCCAATTTTGCTTTGAAAAACCTGCACGAAAGTAAGATGGGTTTCCTGATCCTGGACAGCAAAACATGGGATTTCCAGATCATTCTGAACCAGATTACACTTTTTGAACAACTGGCCTCTGATTCTGTCCAGTTAGATCTGAGTGTACACATAATGCTTGATTGAATGTCCCTGTGTGTCTCCCTCAGCTGGAGAGTCTCTGCGAGTGGACTGTGTTCTTGGACAGGGAGCGTTTGCCACAGTGTACCAGGCCACCAACCTCACGAGCGCCACAAACTCTTCCTGAAGGTAATGAGAGCGCCACACATCTGATCCGCGGTATTAATGACCCCAGAAGAGCTTCACATTTCAGCAGAAAACACCTGTAAATTATTTGTAGTGACTCTGCAAATGAGAGAGTACAAACATCACATTTACACTGCAGGTCTTGATGACCAATTCCAATTTTGTGGCTATATCTGATTTTTTTGGAGACGTGCTTCATTTCTTTTAAAAGTGATTGTGTGGCATTTTACACTGCACTTGATGAAACCAAACCAAAAATAGCATATATAACATCACAATAGTGCATTGAGTTTATTTTTTGACATGGAATTCATATAGAAACGTTTTTAATACAATAGTTGCATCTATACATCAAATTAATTATTTAGTACAGATTCTTCAGGACAGTGATTATGTACGCGCTCCCTGAAAGCTTGTGAGTGGGATAATACTCATGTGGTTGATATTTGTTAAGCATGTTACAGCTTCTGTTTTTTTTTACTCATTAAAACAAAATGCTTCATCGGTAATTGTATATGAAGGGCAGGGACATGTTCGTGTGCATTTTATTTTGTGGCTTCAGTGGAATGAATGGGAGAGTCCCAAAAAGAACTGAAGCGTTTCTGTGCACGAGCCGTCGTTCAGCATTTGCAAATTTGGGCTTTTACTTAACACAAACGAACAGAATTAATACTCTGCTACTCAACTAGTGATGCTTCATTTGTTTACACGGTCGTGGGCCATATCTCATCTGTGCCACATGGGGGAAAAAAGGGGGAAAAAAAAAAATTTCCAGAAATCGGGCCAATTGACCATGCAGATAAATGCGGCCCTTCTGTTTGCCTGGTTATTAGAAACAACCCAATGGGATTTTTCATGACAGAGTAAGCCCTTAGCCCTTCCCTGTTTTTGGTTTCCCCGGAGGTGCAGGAAGCCACAACCCGTGGGAGTTTTACATCCAAACAGGCCACTTTAACGCCCGTCTTCCAAGCCTGGTGTGCCGGCAAATTTCAACACCATAATATCCGGGAACCTTCTTAAACCAACCGGAGGTTTGGCTTGATCGGGGTGCCAACTGTCACCTTTTTTTAGGATCACGCACAGCCTTGCAAAGTATACTTAATTTGACTCGTACGCGTACACAGACGTTCGACACGTGGGGTTGCGCCAAATTGCAATACCTCTTCTGGCCTAAGGGGCCAATGTTTGCACAATCTCTCGCCATGAGTTAAAGGGATACTCCACCCCAAAATGAAAATTTTTTGTAATTAATCATTTTACCCCCATGTCGTTCCAAACCCGTAAAAGCTTTGTTTGTCTTCGGAACACAATTTAAGATATTTTGGATGAAAACCGGGAGGCTTGTGACTGTCCCATTGACTGCCAAACAATTACCCAAGGAAAAAGTATAAAAAAACATCAATTCCTTGAATAGTGGAACAAAGGCTAAATACTTTTGTATGCAAAGGGGAAAAAAAAACGACTTTATTCAACAATTAATCCCTTCATACGCTGTTCTGTCAGCCGTGCCTCACAGCGTACGCTATTTGTGTCCAGCGGATACTCTCCAAAATGGCTGTTCGAATTGTTGAAAAATTTTTTTTTTTTTTTTTTTTTCTACAAAAAGTAATTCTCGTGGTTCATAACTTACGATTAAACCACTGATGGCAGATGGACTATTCTAACGATGTTTTTTTTATACTTTTCTGGGCCTTGACAGTGTTATTTACATGGCAGTCAATGGGACAGTCACAAGCCTCCCGGTTTTCATCCAAAATATCTTACATTGTGTTCCGAAGACGAACAAAGCTTTTACGGGTTTGGAACGACACGGGGGTAAGTGATTAATGACAATTTTCATTTTGGGGTGGAGTAACCCTTTAAAACCCATATAAATATCTTTGTATTCTTTCATGCTACATGTGTACTAATGAGGATATTTTCTAACCTCTTCGCACAATCTCTCGTCTATGTAGGCCTCCTTTTTCGCTGTAGCTAACCCGCATTCCGGTTTGTTCTGTTTATGCAGTTTTTCTTCGGTTACCTTGTGAATCTATACCCCCACTGCAGGGTTAAAAAAGTGAAGTATACTTTGGCCTTGTTTTAAATGCAAACATCAGAGCTATATAATTAGGATTGGGTATCGTTTGAATTTTATCAATTTTTCTGATTCTTACGATTCCCAGTTTTGATTCCAGTGTGGTTAAAAAAATGAAGTCAGACATTTAGATATAAAAGTATTTGTCTCTCTTTTTGAAAAACATTTAATTGCTGCTGAATACCATAAAGAAAAATCAGCCAGCTCGATTAAGAGCTGTTTGTGTGCAAAATAGAGCTGCATGAATCTGGATAATTATTTTTTTTTTAAGGTTGTAGTTCTCTCACAATTGAAGAAAAAAATATTAGACAACTAGACAAAACCTCATGGAATAAATGAATGGAATGATTCAGTGGCTCACTCCAAGATTTACTAAACTAAACACAGCCCTGTTAGAGCAAACACGAGTGAATGTACCTTTGTCTCGTCCTCCAGAACGCTATAAACCTGTACAAGAGCCGCAGCGAGAAGGTGATGCCGCAGCCTCTGGTGCTCTACTTCACCGTCTGCATCCTGCACATGGTGGAGCAGCTGCATCAGGCCAGGATCATACACGCCGACATCAAGCCCGACAACTTCCTATTGGGAGAGAGGTACGTGCTTTCCCAGCGTGCACTGCAGGAGTGTGACCGGGGTCAGGCTGAATGACGTGTGCTGTCGCTTCCGCTCAGGTTCCTGGAGAACGACTGCTTCCAGCAGGAAACCTGGAGCACGGCCTGGCTCTGATTGATCTGGGGCAGAGCATCGACATGACGCTCTTCCCAGAAGGCACTGCGTTCACTGCCAAGTGCATGACTTCAGGCTTCCAGTGTGTGGAGATGCTGAGCGGCCAACCCTGGACCTATCAGGTGAGCATCATTACCTGTGTTGTGCTGGTGTAAATCAGCTCTTTGTGTTCTCGGTGTGCCTCGGGAGACACAGACTCTTGTAATGATACCCAGTGCTGGCTAGATTTGCAAACTGTAGTCCATTACTGATTACAAATTTCGACAAAAATGTAATGAAATCTATTAGATTGATAATTTTAGGTAATGCATACTGACTAGCTAATTTGTGGTTACTTTTGACTAGGGATGCACGATATTGGATTTTTGACGATATGCCAATATTTTTCAACTCTTTTTGGCCGATACCGATATATTTCCTTTTGTTTGGAAACAACACCAAGTCTCTCCTGTGTGGAAATTATAAGCAAAGTATTCTTAATTTTGGTTAGTTTTTAACAAGAACTTATTTGTTAGAATTAAATAAACAATAATGAAGTTCTTTTATAATGACAGTACATTGAATATTTGAAAATTACTATAAATAAACTATATAAAAATCTTAATCTTTTAGAGCTCATGATTTGTTTAAAAAATATAACATTACACATTAATGAATAAATCAGTATATATGAAATTATTTAATTTACAAGTGTCGTTTTGAATATTTTTTTTTTTCAATTCATGTAAGCTATAGCTTCTGACCTTTAAATAAAAACATACTCATGATTTTATGACAACAATTACTGCTTTATTTAATCAGAAACGTAGAAACTAAATGTTATGTGTATTTTACTTTCATTTTATTAAAAGTAGGCCAACAGCGCCCCTACGGAATTAAAACTCCTTAGGACCCGGAGGAGGCTGCCACTGCACGTGCTATTACTGTTTACTCTATCATACACTGAAAGCTTCATTCTGTACGTGCATTCTCAGTTTAAATGCAGCGATCCAAAGCCTAATGAGTCTAATCACCATTCAGACAAAACTTTGCTTCAAAAATGAGTCACTGCTGATGTGATCTAATCACTAGCACACCCTGAGCACATGTGAGTTAATGTATTCCTCTTATCGGCCTGGCATATCGGCATCATTTTTCATATCGGGCCGATGCCAATGTGTACATTTCAAAGCCATTATCGGTCGATTCCAATATCGGTCTGATAATATCGTGCATCCCTAGTTTTGACCTAACTTGTTAGTCACGTAGATTTGAATAAGATTATTTTGTGCCATATTGAAAATATTCCATTCTTTGTCAACAACATAAAATGCATTAAACATTACATTATGTCAGGGTTTCCCTTGTCTCATGTAGCCAGACCTTCAGACTGACAGCTGAAGGTCTGGAATGTATGGTAGCTTTCATTGGCCAAGGCCCGCCCATGAGGCTGTTTGACCGACATGTCAAACAACCAATCACAGTTTGTTTCGTTCAGCGTCACGTTTCGGTGCGTGGAAACCGTGTTACTGTGTAACAGAATGTAGTTTTAAGAGGTTTTCGAGCCTATCGGACATTCAAGGTGGGGTAAGTGATTTCTTGAAGCCAATGTTAATATTTGAAATCACCAAAACAAACACGCCCCTACCCCAAAAGTGTCTCGCCCCTATTTTGATAGCTCCGCCCCACACATACGTAGCCTACGCAACCCAGGCAACGATTCGTTCTGTGAAACAAAGCAAGACCAATGTTACACCGTGTCTACACCGGACGCGAGCGGCGCGACAAAATACTACAGAAGTCATTATAATCAGTGATGCTGTCTACACTGGATGCTGCGCGGCGTGACAAATCTCGACAGAAAACTGCTGCCGCGTTCTGTTTGACGTATTGATACAAATTTCAAATGATTTTCAATGGTCGCTTTATCGCGTCCAGTGTAGGCAGACTTTAACTGTTGCGGCGCTTCCGGTGTAGACACGGTGTTACTCACCTATCGAGAAGAAACAAAGCAACCTCGGCGTCCGATCGCAGGCCTTCCGCGCCTTGAGTTCTCTCCAGCGCTGGAAAGCTGATCCGACACGGGTTCCTACTTCTTGCCTTATCGTTACGCAGACATTTTCCTCTTTTGATTTTTATCCGCCATCTCTATCTTTGTCGCTTGGCTCTGCTGTTTACTGAATGCTCTTTCCTCCACATCATGAGTAGACGCGCACCTTACTGCTGATTGGCTACAAGTTTGTTTTGGTACTCGGCCCCGACTGTTTTCTAAAGCGTTTTTGAAAAATTACATACCCCACCTTTCATACTAATGATTTATTGTGAATATGAGATTGATCTGAAGAATGAATGCTGTATCAGAAGCAGGTAATTACGATCGCTCAGTCAATTTCTCTCTCATAATACTCTACTCCACATAATACACCGCTTTTACTACAGTAATACAATAAGCTTTTAACGAAGCAACTCAACATTCCTTCGTTACTAGTTCTAAAGTGACGTTTCTGAATTAGTAACGGAGGCTTGGGCTCAGCTTTTACTGTCAACTTAAGATTTGAATCCGTGGCGGAAGGAAGTAGGGCTTTTAAAGACACTCTGTTGTTATTTTTATGTATTTACACACTCGTGCCGTTAAACTGTTGTATAAACGCAATATCACACTCGTGGATGTGAGATATGGCTGTATATTGGCACGCTGTGATTGCAGCCATAGCTCACGTCTACTCATGTGATATTGCTCATTTAATGCATGACATGGAGGCAAAGAACCCTCTCGTTGCTGAGAAATATAACGTATTCAGTATCAAAGCTGTTAATAAAAGTGGCAGTGCAGTGTTGACACATTTCTGTGCTCCTGAATGTTTGTGTGTGTGCAGTGCGATCTCTGTGTGAGTGAAAACGGCACATGATTAAACTTGGACCTACCTGTGCATTACATGCTTTTAATGCACTCCTGCCAGCCAATCAGGGTTGAGTATTCAGACAGACCTTGGTTTAATGTGATTTATGAGATTTGAACACTGAATTTCTGTGCAGTTGGTTTCTGTTTGACTCATGCCTGTCATCCTGCTTTTCTAACAGACCGATTATTTCGGCATTGCGGGAACGGTCCACTGTATGATGTTTGGGACATACATGCAAGCTAAAAAGGAAGGTGGCATTTGGAGAACCAATGGAGTTTTCAAAAGGTAACATGGATGCATGCTGGATCATGTGATGAAGTGCAGTTTTGAGGCGAGGTAATGTTGGTTCTCTCTGTGTGTGTCAGGAACGTTCACGCTGATCTGTGGCAGGACTTCTTCCACACGCTGCTGAACGTGCCGGACTGCAGCTCTCTGCCGTGTCTGCGCAGCCTCCGCCTGCGACTCGACGCCGTCCTGCAGCAGAATTACAGCAGCAAACTGCGCAGTCTGAAAAACCGGCTGGTGGTGCAGATCCTGGAGGCTCGCTCCTCACGCAGATGATTCTCCGGCTCCCAAAGCTTCGGTCTGCTGTCAACACCGAGGCTTCATTCAGCCGCATTCAAACATGTCATTTTCTGTAGGTGAGGCGCTGTCTGTGTGGAAATAACAGACTGCTTTCTGCTTTTCATTGCTACTTTCATTTTACTAGATTTTAAATTGTAAAAAAAAAGTTAATTAAGCCTTTTGTATATTTCAATAAATCTTGGTTTACAAACCCCCTTGTGTTTGCAGTTCTTCTGTGTGTCACGAGATTACACTGTTGGACCGCTTTGTTTGTTAAAAACAAATGCTTGAGAATCAAGGCAATAAGAAGTGTAGATCACTTTAAATTAAATAATTAGTTATACAAGATAATTATCTAAAAGCACACTCCCTTCTAAGGTGGCCTGTTAACTGGTGGTCAAATAAATGAAACTATAAAAAAAATTAGGTTGGTTGTTTAACAGTTAAATAAAAGAAAGACATGGTGTAGCAGAAAAAGTATTGTAGCCTATGTTTTAATGTAGTCCAATAAATGTATGTGAGTTTAATGTGTAGTGTTTTATATGGGTGATCTCATGTCCAGGAGTGTGATCCAGATCTCTTATCAGCACGGCTGTGATTGGGGCTGCATTAACCCGGTCACAATAGTGACCGTAAAAAAGGTTTTCATTTATAAAGCTCTAAAAACTGTACCGACTGATGTTTTAGTGCACTTCCTGCAAATATGGAAAAAATAAAGGGTCTCAATTAAATATATGCAGTTTCACATGATTAGTGCAAATTGTCCAGAAGGCAGTTTATTTCCTGTTTGCACCTTGAGAAGATAATAACTCATCAAAACGAAAGGCTAGTAAAGTATGTTAACATAAAGATATGACAAAGATTTTTGGTACACATGATCTATAGGGTGTCTAGTATTAATATGCATTCACATATATTCAGTTTTGTTGAGTGTGTGGTCATAGAGTGAGTAAACATGTTGATGGTCACAATAGTGACCGCTGGGATAACAGTGAACTGTATTATACAATATAATCCAATGCAGCTGTTGTGAAAATTACAATAAAATGTTGCAATGACAAAATATTGCACTAAATTAAAAACTCAAATGTTAGAAAAATTATACAATAATGATGTTGTAATGCTCGTAGCATTGATATAAAAATTTGATGTTATATTTTAGAAAAAGGTAACAATTTTGAAATGTGATGGTTGAATTTTTTAGTTTTTATCTTGTGTTCCTATCAATGTTTCATAAGGTTTTTTATGCATAATAGTAACCCTAGAATGTAATCAAACAGTTTAAAATAGCTGGGCTAAGATGTATAACAATTTTTATGACTGCAGTATTATGATTTCAGTACTCACCTTACCCACCGGTCACAAAAAAAAATTATTAATTATTTCAAAGGGTTACTAATGACACATTTGGATATTTTCATGTCTGGGAAAAATTTGGAATTAAATTGGTTAATGGAGTCAGAGGCCCCGGGGCTTTAACAGGGTTCCCGTGGGTCCTTAAAGCTTAAATTTACTTGTATCAAATTTAAGGTCATAAAAAGTCTTAAATTGTAAAGAAAGTCTTAATTATGATTTCAAGAGGTCTTAAATTTGGGTACAGACCAGAGTTGCGATACAGCTTAATGTGACGATTAAACTTCAAAAGGCTATGATTTCATTAACCCTTAAACAGACAATGTGCTCCACTGCATACATATTCTTTAGCCTCTTGTAGGAGGCACGAGGAAGATTTTTTCATCCAATACCGTTATCATAGTTGAGGTTGTTTGCAGTATGGGGGTCACATGACTTGGTTAAATTTTCTGTGCTTGTTTGGTCAGTTTGACCTAAAGCCAACACGTCCGCCCATGGGGCTGGACATTAAGAAAATGTAGAAAGTAGGTATATATTAATCTTAACCTTTTTCAGCAAAAAAATGCAGTACAACTTGGTATTAATTGTGAATATTGTCTTGAGATGTTGAACAAGAAAATTAAGTCATATGTTCATGTTGTTTTTTTATTGCATTTTGAAATATGCGTATCTACGTTGCCTGATTAGGGTAAAAAAAATGGATTATCCTCAATATTGACAATGAATGGTGTCACAAGGTAAATTGTGCCCCCAGTTCTGGTTATTTCATTATTGTGAATTCTGGGGTGGTGTGTGTGTGACAGGGGTGGGGTGGGGTGTTTTGAGTGGGTTTGGCGTTCCCCTTTGGTTGTTATGGGGGGTGTAGAAAATACACAGAAATCACATGGAATACAAGGGCAGCCCCTTTATAAAAAATCATCTCGGAGAAGTGGAGGTGGGTTATAAATC
Source organism: Aspiorhynchus laticeps (assembly GCA_023376895.1). Lineage (NCBI taxonomy): Eukaryota > Metazoa > Chordata > Actinopteri > Cypriniformes > Cyprinidae > Aspiorhynchus > Aspiorhynchus laticeps. Next base: position 42,695 of record JALXFT010003541.1, on the reverse strand, counting down.
GCATCAAGGAGAGCAGATCCCCATCAGTAGAAATCACATTCCAGGGCCCGGGGCCCTTAGGGAAGAGCCTTATACGCCTTCCTGGCCTCTAGGCCCCCTGTACACAGTCCCCTTTCTATTTATTTTGAGTTAAAAAATTGTGCAAATGTTAATATTTGCATGTAAAACTGATAATATTACATCTAGTTGACTACGTCTTTGTATTTTTAACTAGATGTTTCTCTTGCAGGGTTTCACAGCTCATTTTATGGTAGAACAGGGATGTCCAACCCTGCTTCTAGAGCAGAGGTCACCAAACTCGGTCCGGGGGTTCCTGCAGAGTTTAGCTCCATCTTGCCTCAACACACCTGCCTTGAAGTTTCAAGTATAGCTAGCAAGAGCTTGATTGCTGCTTCAGGTGTGTTTGATTAGGGTTGGAGCTAAACTCTGCAGGACACCAGCCCTCCAGGACCGAGTTTGGTGACCCCTGTCCTAGAGGGCCACCATCCTGCAGCGTTCAGCTGATCAAACACATCTGAAAAATCTGACAAAAGTCTCCGGGATTACATAAATGATATTTTGTTACATAAATGACATTATATGATTGTTTAGGGGTGGGCTAAACCGGCAGGACAGTGGACCTCAAGGGGAATTGCCCACCCCTGAGAAAAAGATGAGACAGTTAAAAGTTAAAAAATACAAAACATGTCTATGCCTCAATTTTAGGACACTTAGACATGTCATACAGCAGCATATTTTGAATATTCCATATTTGTTTGAATCAAATAAATCATAGAATTATTGATGACCTAATAGGGCAATGTATGCTGGGAGATACAACTCATAAAATCCAAAATATATCAAAATTACAAAAATTTTTTGAATATGTTTTACTTAAAGGGATAGTTCACCCAAAAATGAAAATTCTGTCATCATTTACTCTCCCTCAAGTAGATCCAAACCTGTATGAATGTGTTTGTTCTGAACACAAAGGAAATATTCTGAAGAATGAGGGAAACAGAGCAGTATTTTTCTCCTACTATGGAAGTCAATGGTGCCCCAAAACAGCCTGATTCAAACTTTCTTCAGAATATCTTCCTTTGTGTTCAGAACAAACACATTCATACAGGTTTGGACTACTTGAGGGAGAGTAAATGATGACAGATTTTAATTTTTGGGTGAACTATCCCTTTAAGTCCAGATGATATAAAACGTGACATGAAATGATTTTTTGCTGATCATTTTCCACTCTTGCCTGTTTTAGGGTATTAAACACGAGCGCTGCACTTTCAGAGTCCTGTGCTGCGGTGCTTTGTGGGGAAACCGTTCAAAAGCGCCTCCTGCTGGCAGAGAATGGAAGCTGCATGTTCAATAAAGCTGTTGTTCCTGCAATACTGGAGGCTGTGTTTCAGAACCGGATTTCCAGGACCCTATAGTGTTTTTTTGTATGTATTAGTGGCTCATAATATTTTATAGCACTTGCTATTCAATTCTGTTATTTTTAAGGAATTATGTAGTTTAATTGTATACACTTAATTAAACCTCCTAACCCTAAACATACCCGTTGGTAACCCTCTTGAAATATTTTTTAACCAATATATTTGTTTTTAAATTCAGTTTTCTTGGAAAGAAAGACTTGTGTCTGTGTGAGACTTCATTATCCGCAGCGCTTCACGTCTGATGTGTGACACACTTAAAGTGCAGTAAACCGTAAAACTATTGCGGTACAAATTATGTGATTATTAGTATAAATGTAAAATAATTTGAATACCAACCTCCAGCAGCACAGTGAAGCTAAAAGGCAATGGAGATTGCTGACACCCTTCAAACAAAGTTCAAAGCTCTTACTTTAAAAATAAGATGGACCGATAACAAATGAATAGTTTCCATGGATCCAGTTTTGCATCTGTTTGTTTGTGTTTGAATCGGTCTCCTTGTTGGAATAGATGGTGCTAGAACTGCAGTCTGTGGGATTGCAGGAACATTGGGCTGTTTTTGTTCAACTCATGTGAAAATGACCCGTGTTTTTACCCTGAAACACAAGAGCTGTGAATGTGAACTGGTGAACCGATAAGAAGATTTCATTATAAAAATATAAACCGTAAAATGTGTTTGTATGTTATTTAATTAATATAATCATTTATTGATAATAATTGTTTAAATTAATACGTTTGACTCATCCATTTTCTTAAAAAATGGTTTAAAGGCTGAAATGTGAAGTGTATCATTTTATAAAACTTTTTGTTTTCCTGAAAACTTGTATCTGAACTGTAAATCATGCTTTACAGTCATTTTACAGTTTAATAGTTTACATGCATTGCCCTACCATTTCATATGGTATTCATTTTATTTGTGCAGGTCTTAAAGTCTTAAATTTGATCTTAAGGTTGATGGCTAATTTCGCTGGTACTTGTGACTAGTGACAATAAAGGGCTACTACACTACACACACTACACTACACACACACACTTTTAAAAATCCAGCAATGAACTCTTAGGAGCTGCATACATACAGATAACAGACCCGTATGCTCATCATGTTCACACAATACATTTGACAGGAACAAGCAGCAGTTATAGGGACAAACCAAGCCCACCAATCTCATAAAGCTATTTCATGCTTTGTGGTATTACAGCGGCACCAGCTAAACAAGCCCTGCTATTTTTCTGTTGCCAGAGTGAGCCCTTACATGAGGGAATCAAATTTAGTGAAAACATCATTTGGATTAAGAATTACTAATGTGCCATTTATAGAGATGCACCGATTGCATTTTTCTTGGCCGATTCTGATTTCCAATTTCTTTTTATTGTACATGCCAATTCCGATTTTCTTTCCAAGAACTATAATTGACAGCATATAAAAACAAAAATCTGTACTTTGTTTCAATGCAAAAAAAAATTTACATAAAAGAAAATATTAAACATTACATTTCTCCCAATCTACTAAGTTACAGAGGTGATTCCACACCAAGATGATTCCCTGGATATTAACACGACTGGTTTTCTACAAAGTAGTTCAGTCAACAAGTTAAAATGAAGTGACTTACATTATAGACTGAATAATGACTGTTCAATGACTTCTCAATTTCACTGAGGAAAATAATTCCAATCAAAGCCACAGAACTGTTGTGTTTCTGAGCAACAGCGCTGTTTCATAGGTCAATGAACCCACACTTTTCCCAATATTTGTTTGCATGCTTAAAAATATTTAAAACATTAATCTTATAAAATTATGCATTTGAAATGTTGCAGTGTAAATGCATTTATGGAACCTCACAGCTTCATCAAACAGTCTGTAAATACATCTAATGCCATCTTTAAATAAACACAAATTATCAACTATTTATTTGGTCATCTTTATTTCCTACAAATACAAAAGCAAGTTATTCTTTTTCCGGTTTGATTTTAAGATTCTTCCAATACTTGACCATGTCCTGTTCATCGGTCAGTGGTGCCGCTGCAGGTTCTCTCTCGTCTTCTGAGTACAAATCAGATGTTAATTTGAATACTCTAATTAAGCAATGTAACAGGTTGGATTAGAGAATATTTAATGATGTGGAAAAAGCTGCTGCGCATTGAAATAGACACTACAAACATTCGACACATTAAATATCATTCGATGTCAGTGTTTCTATCTTCAAGTTGACGGTGGCTGTATACTCTTCAAGCACATCGTCTCCTTTTGATTTTCTGTTAAATCAGCATAAACCATCTGTAACAACATCAATGTTGCAGAATAGTTCACTCAGAAATATCATCTCAAACCTATCCAACACTTTTGCTGAACACAAACACGTTAGATCCCAAAAACAATATTTACATCATTTAACAAGTCTAGAAAAGTTAAGCCATAATTGTGTAAGAAAACATTTCATGTTTTGGCCTCGTGTGTCACGTGAAATTATTGTGTCTATGAAAATTAAAAATAGTATTGTGTATTTATATTTTTAAAATACTGAATTCAGTGTGTTTAAGACGTTTTGTTACGATCAAAAGTCATAGGCTAATTGTTTCTTGATTATTCTTTTTTAATATAGTGAATAAATTATATTTAAAAAACTCGAGATTATGTCGAAGTCATAAGTGTTATTTGGTGCTGAAGAAACGTAAAATCTGTGTACTCGTGAAATGTAGTCAATTTTACATATTAATTCACAATTTCAATCTTATTCACGTGCATCTGCTCATATAATACAGAAATACTCACCTGTGTGTCAGGCACAGCGCTTCGGTAAAATCGCATGTTTTCACCAAAAATCAACGTTAATTTGCATCGTAACGGTACATTTCCTTGAGTAATTATACCTAAGTAATATTCTCCGCGTGCTCTCCGAAGAAATAAAACTCTGACCAGTGTTGCCAGATTGGATGGACGATTTCCCGCCAAAAAGCTCACAAAAACCGCCCAAAACTTTAACTGTCAAAATAATGTGATAGAATGTAAATCAAGGTTGATAAGAGCCATTTTTAACTCTTCATAATGACGACAAAATAATATAAATAAATGCTAGATAAATTTCCCATGGATCAAATCGGGGCAAATACAATAACGAGAACTACCAAATATGATTAAAATACGCAGACACTGTCAAAACGGCAATCAAGAAATTAACCGATACCCTCGAAAAACACATGCATCATTTTCAGTGTCAACAGTCAGAATTTAAATGCAAAAACAGTGCCCAATATAAGTATCAATATCAGAATTAGCAATGTAATTATAGTTATTTCACACTCGTTCATGCACACATGACAGTCAAAACTCATTCTGTATGATAATCACAATAAAAATTTTATCAACAACAATAATGCTCTTGTGTCGCTCTATAATTTCACACAAAAGTCTTTCGTGAAGTTCATATTGAACATAATGTAGAACTTTCACAGTCAAAACTAACAAGTCCAGCAGCTTTAAAGGATCCAATCTGGACCGTTTAAAAGATAAAATAGATATAAATAGATTTTGATTAAATAATTGAACTGTGCTCTGATTTCGGAGTTGCAGTGATATAGTCTTCATGTCATCTCCCTCGACAGGTGTAATTCACGTTTTGAGAGTTAAAACACTCTCCACTCTTCACCATAAGCATTATGATCACTTATACTGTTATACATTTCAAATCAGATCCGTTATCACGCTACAAACCCGTCGCTCATGAATCATCACGTCTGTCTGCTGATCCTGATTGGCTAAAAGCGCGGCCTCGACATCAGCATCAGCACCAGTCTCTTTGCAGCGCGGTAAAGTTAGTTTTAGGTTCGATATTCGCCGGACATTCGCTTTCACTGTTGCTGTTATATAGAGTCGACAGTCCTACAAAGATACTACTACCACGATTAGTTTTAACAATATGCAACAACTTTATATCGACATGAAAATATTATTTAAAAACAGCCTAAGTGTGTTGTAGCAGCAAATTTAAACCGGAGAAAGCTTCGACGTGCTATAGCGGCACTTGATGCATAAAAACGTTTGACGTTTGATGTTTAAAACGTCCAATGTATTTGAACTAAAGTGACTTTTAACATTTAAAATAAACCATTGCCAAACTGTAAAGCTTGTATTACTCATAGTGATTTACTACAGGTGGGATTTTGCCAATACCTTTCTTCATATATGCAGTACAGTACACAATTATGTTCATAAAAAAGCTACTGTAAGTACACAAATGGCTGTTCAAGGTTCTTGTACATTCCTAGTGTCCAGACTGACTTACTACAGGTGAGATTTTGCCAATATCTCCCTTACTGTACATACAGTACATAATTATTCTTAGAAAACAATTACTGTAATTCACCAAAAGGGTTTTTTCATGTTCCAAAGGCTGTTGTACATTCCTAGTGGCCAGGCTGATGTACTACAGGTGAAATTTTGCCAATATTTTCCTTACTGTATGTACAGTACACAAATATTTTTGTAATTCACCAAAAGGTTTTTTCTGACCCTACTGACCCAATGAGCATTTTGCAGTCCAATGGTCATGCCTTAACTTTGCAATTTCTGCAAATAAATGAAATAAATCTCTCTTTTTCGCCTCATTTTATCGGTAAAAGAAAACCTACCTAATAATTACACACACCTGAATATATTAAGTTTTTCACTTCCAGCCTTCATGGACAATTATATGTCACTTATAATTTATTTTTTATACAAAAATAATTGTAGTTATTAAGATTGATGTGGTTTGGAATTGGTAAAAAAATATGATCAGAATATCAACTTGCCTAATAATTATGCACGCACACACATGGACACGGACACACACACACACAGCTACGTAATTATGAGTGATGTATGTTTTTGTCACAATCAGTGTTGGGGAAAGTTACTTTTAAAAGTACTGCATTACAATACTGTAAAAAAAGTAAAGTAACTAATTACGTTACTTAGTTACTTTTTACATTACATTTGCATTATTTCCACCTTACTTTTTAAATATGAGCAGGGCTTGATTGTTTGTTTTTAATATAAGAAGTTCTATTTATAGCAAATGTAAAAGCCCTTTCACACCAAAAAGTGTAATGAATAAACCTCAGGCTGAAGGAAAAGTAAATTCACGTCTGTACAGAAGAACGCAGGAGAAGAAGGTTCAACACTCTTCAGCAATAAAAAAACAATGAAGCACAATTGTTAGTTTATCTAAAGTCATTTTTGATTATTAGTATGGTTTATCTGGATCATCAAAGGTCAGCAGCAAAGACATTGGTTAATAAAATGGGATTAGATACATTTGTGTTGTTTAACATATTTAATTATTGCAAGTTTGCATCATATTCTGAATTTGCATTTCACTGTTTTAATTCATTTTGATGAATACTAAATCTGTTTTGTTTTTTTCTTGGAAGTGAGATGAATTAATGCACATTCACATTTAGTCTAGAACTACAGTAACATCATGTTCACACAGCGCACTGTCAGTCAATAAATCGGAAAACAAAGTAACTGGTGTTACTTTTTTGAAAAAGTAACTCAGATATTTTCTTGTAAATTAAAAAGTAACGCGTTACTTTACTAGTTACTTGAAAAAGGTAATATGATTAAGTAACTTGCGTTACTTGTAATGCGTTACCCCCAACACTGGTCACAATCACCATACACATACACTCACACACACACATACAGTATCTCACAAAAGTAAATACACCCCTCACATTTCGGCAATCAATTTAGTATATATTTTCAAGGGACAATACTATAGAAATGAAACTTGGATATATTTTAGAGTAGTCAATGTTCAACTTGTATAGCAGTAAAGATTTAATGTTCTCTGAAAATAACTCAACATACAGCCATTATTGTCAAAAAAGCTGGCAACAAAACAGTACACCCTAAGTGATAACAGTTATACATCGGTTTAACCATGCAAAGCCACATGTCCTATTCATCATGTTCATGTTTTTGTCTGCTTGACAGGACCATAAAATTCGTGTATCTTTTTTAGAGCAGTTAAAATTGGGTTCTTTGTGTACATTTCTCTCATACTGACCACTGGATGTTCAACATGGCCCCTCATGGCAAAGAACTCTCTGAGGATTTGAGAATTAGAATTGTTGCTCTCCACAACGATGGCCGAGACTATTCGAAGTTCGGTAACAGCCTGGAACCGAGTACACTACAGTAAAGGTCTTCTCGGGTCCTAAAATCCGTACCCGACCCGAATACACCCGAATCACTTCTTACCCGAACCCGACGTGCATAAATAATAATATTGGCCAAATTTCACCTGTAGTAAGTCAACTTGGCCACTAGGAATGTAATACAACCTTTGGAACATGAAAAACCATTTCGATGAATTACTGTATTTTTTTTCCCTAAAAATATTTGTGTACTGTACATACATTAGGGGAGGTATTGTCTAAGGCGACATATTGATGAAATATGTTCAGTCTGTTTACCCACAAGGCATTTACTATGGATTTGTAAACATCATTCGTATTAATTATTGGACTTCGTTTTGTATTGAAAGGTACATTTGCAGACGGTCCCTAAAGCAGCCTAGGCGAATATCAAACCTAAAACTAACTTTACCGCGCTTCTCTTTGCAGGGGGTGGGTGTGTGTGTTTAGTAACGTTGTGATGACTGATTGGATCATGCAGTAGGCTATTTATGCACACTTGGGCTTGTTTGTTAACCAATTAGTCTATACAATTTATATGTTTTGAAAACCGCCAAACTGACCAAAAACCAGCCCAAATTTTGTCCACCCGCCCAAGCCAATATTTACCCGCACAATCAAATTCAAAACCACCCAATCTGGCAACACTGACTAACGTTAGTGTTTACGTCAGGACGCGGCGTGGAACCACGTTCATATTTCAAATATTAACACTTGACAATAACAAACTCCCACTCTCTTATTTTTTAATATTATTACTATTAATTTGAAAACAAAACAACCACAAAACAGAGCGAAAATTAAATGCGCACTGTTCCAAAAAAAAAAAAAAAAAAAAAAAAAAAGCGCGAGCGCCTCGAGTGTGACGTCACAGCGCAGCGGCTATATAGAGCCTAGCTCCAGATTCTAACAGCAGACGCAGATCTGGTCGAGTGAGTGTCTCGAATCACTGACTTAAACGCTTTAGATTCACGGTTTATTGACAGTCTTTTCAGACTCTTCAGTCACAGTTTACACACATTGTGTCCACATTTATCAGTATAATCAGATTTTGTCATAATCAGACGATGTCTACAACAGCGAGCATGTGGCTCGAGCCGCCTGGGCTTCGAAAGCATCGAGCGTCGAAAGAATCGATCTGAGCGATGAAATGAAGAACAACAGCCCAGCAGGTGACATGAAATCAACAGAAGACCTCTCTGTAGAGTTATTTAGCTTCCTCGGTCTGACCTCAGTGTTTGACCTCTTTGAAACAACATCGAGCTTTCCAGCAATATGAACTTAAATACAGTAATTAATACAGTAATACTTTCTTCTTGAATCAGTTTCTCAGATCTATTGAACTGTCAGGAGTTTGCTGGAAACTGAATCTGTGTCTGATCTGGAGTCAGAGGTGTTTGTTTCTAATAGTTTCTCTTCTTTCTTCCGAAGGGAAGCAGGGGAAAGCGGTGCGTGTCTTCTTCCGGAAGCTGTGCGAGGCTGTGAAGCGGCCGGACCGAGTGGTGCGTCTCACAGCACAGACGGACCTCGTCTGGACGATCCCGAGGTGACGGCTGTCCCGGGTCCGACGGCCGTTCCTGAGCTGCTGTGTCTGCCGGGTCAGGTGTGTGAAGACCCGGAGCCACGTTCCTCCGGGATCAGAGAGCCGACGCTTCTTCCAGATTCATCCGCTCTCAATCTCTGTCACAGTGAGTCATTAGTACTTTAGCTCATGCATCTCTAGTAATAATAACTTGACAATGACATTTGTTGTACTGTTTCCATGTTTAATTGCTAGTTCACATGTAATCTGTGGTCAGAGATGTTTCTAATGGTTTGCTCTTCTTTGGTTTTAAAAAAGGTAAGAAAGGAATGAAGAGGAGAGCGGTCCATGCCTTCTTCCGGAGAGCATGTGAGGCTGTGAAGCAGCTCTTCCCCTGCTGCGACCCAGACAGAGTCCAGCCTCTTAAAGCAGAGCCGGATCTGAACCAATCCCAGCTCGTTCTGCCGGAGCAGGACCAGGTCTCTGCAGATCTCCAGTCGTCTCCTGAGGAAGAAGGTCCCTCTGAGATCCAGGCCCACGATGCAGTTCTGTCCGGTCCAGTGTCGGTTCAGTTCCCTTTGGGTTTTCCAGTGTTCCGGTTCAGTTCCTGGTTCAGTGTCCGGGTTTTCCAGGTGTCCGGTCCAGTTTGGTTCTTGGTTCAGTTCCTGGTTCAGTGTCCGGTTCAGTTCCTGGTCCAGTGTCCAGTCCAGTGTCCGGTTCAGTTCCTGGTTCAGTGTCCGGTCCAGTGTCGTTGATCGTGTCAGAAACGGCACCGGACACAGTGTTGCCTGATCCAGAAATCCAGCTGCCTCAAGGTGAGTCATTACTGCTTTATTTTTGGTCTATTTTATTTTCTCTTTATCAATGCTCTATTGTAGAGGTCGACCAATGTATCGGTTTTACCGATTAATCCACCGATAGTTGATTGCTGGAACAATTGGCTATCAGCAAAAATCCCTGCCGATAGTTTTCCGGGTTGCGTCGTAATCATCAGGTGTTCTAAAGCAGAAGCAGTTAAAGTGTGAGAGTATACATACAATATCCACATGTATGTAATTTCAATGCTATGGCCTTTGTGTAGGTATTTAACCCTCTGCTTCATCGGAATGGTACGAAACTTGGTGACTTTTATGGCATTTGGAATGTGAACACACAAAAAAAATCAAGGGCTTGATTTGAGCAGGCTAAGTGGTCGTAAAAAAAATAGTCACACTTGTGGTCTTCGGTCTAAAATGATCGACCATAGGAAATTAATGGGAAATTGACAAAAACACAAATTTAGTATCCTTTTTAAATCTATCGGTTAATTAATCGGTTATTTCCCGGGCCAGGTGTGGTTTCCAACCTTGATCTGCAGTGCATCTGAAACTAAAGAAAGTCTTCAAGACTCTTGATTTTATGGTCCTTCAGCACTGCTGTTGACAATTAAAGGAAGTCTCATAGTGTTCCTCTTCTGTTTTTGTGTGTTTTTCAGGATCCGTTGTGTCTTTGTTTGAAGTGGGACATTTGATCGCATCAGGAAACTTCAGCAAGGTCTATGAGGGAACACACATATTCAGCGACAAAGTGAAGGTTGCTCTGAAGTGTATCCTCAAGCGCAGAGCGGACCGCTATCTTTACATTGTAAGTTGGCAAAACCTGAATAATATTTGGTATTTTTAAAACCAGCTGACATACAGCTGGAACAGAAGACAGCAAACTAACGGTTGTTGTGTTTGTTTCTTCTCAGCCTGGTCACTCCAAACCTGTGCTTGCTGAAGTGGCTCTGATGCTCCGGCTGGGAGAAGCTCCCTCGTGCCCCAACATCTTGGAGTTACACCAGTGGCTGGAGGATGAGAGCAGCTTCACTCTCATTATGGAGTACCCTGAACCCTGCAGGACCTTGGAGGATTACATCTTGTTCTCCGGCCCCGTTAGTGAAGCACAAGCACGCTTGTTCATGCTTCAGGTGCTTCAAGCGGTCAAACACTGCCATGAGCGTGGAGTTTATCATGGTGATATCCGCTCGAGGAACATCCTGGTGACTCTCCACAGTCTGGAGCTCAAGCTCATCGACTTCCGCTGCGCTCGTCTGATCAGCAGCGAGGGCTTTAACAGCAGCCAATACCAAGGTGAGTCTGGCTGATGACCACGTGATGTTGTGTTGTTGATGGTGAAGCGTACAGAAGCACTGACACTGTGTGTGTCTCACAGGATCAGATGCATACACCCGCCTGAGGTCCTCGGCCGGTCCATATTCCACGCCGCAGCAGCAGACGTCTGGGCGTTGGCAGTTCTTCTCTTTGAGATCATTCACAGATATCTGCCCTTCGAAAGCTTTGATGCCATTCAGCACGGCTACCTCAGGATGGATCCCACCTTATCCACAGGTGAAACACAAACAAATTATGCTGTTCTGGTGATGTTTACTGTTCATGTTTGATGTGTGGAGACTAACCGCTTCTCTGAACTCTTCCCAGCGTGCCAGACCTGATTTTCCACTGCTTGAGCCGTAATCCAGCTCACCGGCTGACGCTCCAGCAGCTGGAAGAGCACCGCTGGATGAAAGCCTAGACTGGAAGGAGGCAGGGATCCCAAAGTGCATCAGACAGAGCAAAGCTGAGGAGTTTAATGAGGACCAGCGGTGTCTCGAGGAGACTCTGGAGCTGCAGGTAAAATGAAGACTGTGTTCACATGCACATCAGAGCATCGGCAGACAGCAAAGCAGCGTTTGTGTTCAGATGCTCATACTCTTAACCCACGAACACCTGCAGCTCCGTCACTAAACGCTCTCAAAAACAGAAGAAAGCCACTCAACACAAAGAACGACAAGAATATAATAGTTCAGAACGCTGCTGTCTGTAGAAATGAGAAAGATCATAAGAAATTCTAAAATTAGACAATTCAGAAGTGCATGTAAACATAGTCACTTAATCAGTGCTTCACAAATTATTAACGTAAGGAATAAAAAAAAAAAGTTTTTTTTTTAATATTATTCCAGAAAGTAAATGTTGTCAGACACTAATTAGTGCTTTTAGTAACAATGAAGGAAAAATTAAAAAAAAAAAAATGCTATTTTTATATAATATTTCAGAAAGTAAAAGCAATTTTTGTATATTTCATAAAGTAAATGCTATTTTTCTATATTTCGGAAGGTAAATGTAGTCACTAATACAGCATCAATTAGTGTTAAAAAAGTGTTAAAAATGTTTAAAAAAATCTTTTTTAAATATTTCAGAAAGTAAATGTAGTCAGTCACTAATTAGTGCTTTATTAGTAACACTGAAGTAAAAGAAAGGATCATAAGAAATTCTAAAATTAGAAATTCATAAATGCATGTAAAAATAGTCACTTAATTAGTGCTTCACAAATTATTAATGTAAGGAATGTAAAAACAAAAAAAAATACTTTTATATAATAATTTCAGAAAGTAAAATGCATTTTTATTTATTTAAAGTAAATCAATTTTTTAAAAATTTGAAAAATAAATTTATTTTTTTAATAATATTTCAGAAAATAAATGCTATTTTTATAAATTTCCAAAAGTAAATGTAGTCACTAATTGGTGGTTTATTAGTGACATTAAGTAAAAATGTAAAAAAAAAAATTTTTAATATTTTTTTTTTTTATATATTTCGAAAGTTGCTAATAATTTAAAAGTAAATGTAGTAATAATAATTTAAAATTAAATGTATTTTTTATAAATGAAATAAAAATATTTTTAATCAAAATGAAAATTTCTTGCCGTTGCAATAATAAATGGTTTAATTGATTAACTAATTTTTTTAATGTGTAATTTAAAATGGAAAAAAATATTTTTAATAAACCAACAATTTCTTGAATCAAAAGAAGAGCTCCATTCTTTAACCAACACTTTTTGTGGGATTAAAACCTGGGGCCTTAATTTTAACCTTTCCTTGAAAACCAAGAATTGACCATTCAACACAAGGTTTGTTTCCAAAGGGGTCCAACTTCCATTCAACAGGTTTCTGGTCAATCCAGCCTTTCAATCAGTTTTGTTTTCCTCCTCTCAGTCCTGACAGGTACACCTGTGGTTTGGGTACGTTACTCTCTCCGTCCCGCTTCGTCTGGCTGGCGGCGTCTTTAGGGAGGAACGTCTGTGTGCTGTTGTGTCGCCTCATGTGACTCGAGTGCGTCTGCACTGAGCGTGTGACTTTATTCTGCAGATTGGCCTGAGACAGAGAGGTTCTTACAGGGTTAAATTCTCTAATGTGTGTCTGGACTGAGGTCATGTGTGTGAACGCTTCTCACCAGTTTAATGGCTTTTCTTCGGAGCTCCCACTCGTTCCACTCATAGGACTTCACAATGTTGGTCTCCAGAGGGTGTGTCTCTGTCTGCATGCTGGCGTCACTTTTAGAGATGGTTTTCACCAGCAGCTTCTCTCCTGACTGCATCTGAGACATGAGTTTCTACATCAGCTGCTTGTGCTTCTAGATTGCACCTTAAAATCAAACACTGAGATGTATTTCTTGTACTATTATATATGTCTGTAGAAGAATAACACATACGGGCTTTTCACACTGTGCTTATTTCTCGTTCTAATCCCTGCTTTTTACTCCAGGTAAAGCTGTTATGTAAACAGGTCACATACTGCATTCATCCAATCAATGACCTCGACACCGCCAATATGCAAAAACATCTGTTAGCTCGGTGTTTAGGTGCGTAGTAGAGCTGCACGATTTTGGATACATTGCAAATCACAATTTTTTCGTCTCAAATAGAGATCACGATTCTAAACTAAACAAAATTATGTGCGACAAAATATTAATTGCTGCAGTCCATTTAAAAGTTTAATTAATTTGAATGAATTATCAAAATTATTAAACATTTTAATTTATTTAATACTCCAATTTTTAATATTAAAATGATGGAAAAGTGGTTTGAATGAATGATTCAATGACTCATAAATATTTCACTTGTTTCATTACTGGATGAGTCAGAGTTTTTGAACGAATCTCTTGAATGAATGATTCAATGACAAATACATTTTTTAAAGGGTCATCGGATGCCCATTTTCCACAAATTGAAATTATTCTTAATGAAAAGTCTATAACATACTTTGCTTAAAATTTCTCAATGGTAGTGTAAAAAAACACCTTCTTTCCCCTTTAAATTCAGCCGCAAATCAACTGTTTTTTAGGAAAGGGTTGCTTTAAAAATCCAATGATTCGCTGGCCCCGGCCCCTCTCCTTTGTGGGGGACGGCGGCTTTAACTTCAAAGGGAAAGGTAACTTAATCCCTTTTTAGGGAAAGGGGATAAATGAAAGAATTCAATTAAAAAATCACCAATGTTGACTGGAATCACCGGAAGAATTCACTAACTAGGGCGGGTTTAAGGTAAGACGGGTTCGGGCCAATTCAACTTCAAAGGGCCGAAAGAACATTAATTCTGCGGTCTTCAGGGCCGATTTGGGAGGTTTAAAATGGAAAAAAACCTGTATTTTTCATTATTAATTTCCAACCCAACAAAATTTAATGTTAAATCTTGAAAGGAATTTGCACCAAAAGCACTTTTCCCACCTAGGGGCGCGCTTTAAAAAGGTTTAAAGACCGTTCTTTCAAAATATTTGGGAGGGCCTTTTTGTACCAAACTATGTTTTACGGAACTAAAACCTTTTAAAAGGATTTTTAAAATAGAAGATTTAAAAAAAATCCCTGGGTTGGAAATTTTTTTTTTATAAAATGGAATGTTACACACATCCAAAAATTTTATGTTTTCAAAATTAATTGAAAAGTGAATTTTGCATTTGAAATTGACCCTTTTTAAAAAGGTTTCAATTTTCTCCACCTTAGTGGGGGAAAAACAATGCCAAATTTTAACCAAACCCGCCATTTAAAGCCCAGACTAATAAAAGGTGAAATTTGATTTGCCAAATTTTGTTTCCTAATGCATTAATGTTTAATCGGCTATTTAAACCCTTTCATCCAGTTTTCGGGTCATTAAAGAAATTTGTGTTTAAGATGGAAAAATTTAGGCCAAATTTGTATTGAAAATACTTAGTTTTTTACCCAAACGCTAATGCTTTTTTGGTCCAGCAGGCCATAACGCCGATTTAATTTGTTTCCAAATTAAAAGACTTTTTCCAAAAGGTTTTAATACCCGAATAAATCCTGCATTTAAAATTAAAATCGGTGGGTGTTTTTAAATGAATTTTGGCCGACCTTTCAAAAGTTTAATTCTTTCACTCTTTCGTAATGTGGAAAAACATTTTTGAAACCGGGTTAATTTGTTAATTTCCAGAAAGGAATTCCCCTTTAGCCAGGGTTTGTGGCCCAAGAATGAATTATTTCAAGTTGTGGGAAAACCCTGGTGTTGCACAAACCCTTTAAACAAAAGCTTGAACCTGTTTTGGAAGGTTGTTAAAGTTTTGGAGGGCCAGTTTTTCAAGAATATTAAAAATTTTTTTCACAATATACTTGTTTAAAAACATTTACTCAAATTCTTTTATTGGTGAAAAAGAAAATCCCAAAATCAGCATTTTTTTGGCCTCCCTGACTTATCGGTTTGGCCAAATAAACCTTAACCTTGATTTAAATTTGTGGGGCTTACTTTATTAAAACAACCCGCCACAAAAAATTTAAAAGTTTTTCCTTCCCTTGGAATAAACTGGGACTGCCGTTTCAAATTAAATTCGCGGGGTGTTTTTAAAAATTTTGAAAAGCCGATGTCCTTCAGAAAGTTTAGGTGTTTTAAAGCTTTCCGAATCCTGATAAAGTAGCATTTGGTGAGCCCGGGCTTTTTTTCGCCCTTTACCCAGGGAAAAACTCAATCCCCGCTCCAGCAGCGCCTCCTGGGCTGGCGAGAATTTTTGTGCTTTGGGCCAATTTGGTTGGGACAACACTCTGTCTTTCAAAGAAAACAAAACAAAAAGCATGCCAGAACTTTTTAGGAGAAAAGGGTTGTTTTCACGAAAAAAGACAGAATTTACTAAAAATTTTAAAGGTAAGTGGTTGGAAAACAATTTAAAGCTCATTTAAATAAAAATTTTTGAAACAGAAAACAAATTTGTTTATTTAAATGAGTAAATTAAATTGAATTTGCAACCAAACTTACCAAAAAAAAAAGAAATTCAATGAAAACCATTTTTTTTCAGGTGGCCAGTAATTATTCAGAATTAGACTTTTACTACATTCTAATCTTAGTTGTAAACTTTACTCAAACTCCTTTTATAAAAGGGGAAAAAAAGAAAAGAAAATCCCAAAAAATGGCTATAATGGAAATTTCGGCAGTGGCGGGCAATAATGTTAGTCCCCAAGGGAAAGAACCAAAACAATTAGAACCCCCAAATTTTTTTTCTGGAAAGAAATTCATAAGTGTTCCTTCTTTGTTTTATAACTGACTAAACAATTTAATATTGTTGTCAAACCAGTTCTTAAAAAAAGAGATTTGTGTTTGTATAGAATGTTTCTATTATTTCATATGAAATAGCGATGCAGATAAAAATTATGCTTAAATATGCTATTAATGACCAAGATGGGAGCATTTGTTTATTTTTGTTAACTGCTTGAAAATTTACATTTTCAGCATGGGTGTGGGTAATTTGCATTGTAGAGTAAAAGTACTGTTTATCATTATAGGGTGGTTGTGTACACACACTGCCAACACACATTTATGTTCAAACAACATCTAAAAGTGAATTTAGCATCTGATGACCCCTTTAATACCAGTAGGCAGTTTGCACTAGTGTGAGTTGTTAGTGAATCTGTTCCTAAAGTTCAACAGGTGTTGCATGTCGCACCTGCTGTCACAGAGCATCTGTCCGCGTCCGTTCGCACCTGCAGTCCGTGCAGCAGCAGCTCCAGCTGATCTGAGCTCAGCAGAGACTGTGCTGATAGGAACACTCTCAGCCCGGACGCCACATTAGTGAGCATGCTCAGTAGCAGCATCTCGCCTTCCAGTCCCGCCCAGAGCGACGCCAATGCTGTGAAATGAGGCTGACAAGAAGAGCGACGCTTATAAATCTACATGTGATCACAAGAGAGGCACTGCTGTACTGTAAAACACACACTTTCTGTGACAGACCAGGATTACTACAGTTCTGACTCTAAGTTGCACAAAACTGTGCTCAAAGCTGTTGCAAAAGAACCAATATATAGACACCTGACCACACAGCAGTGGAATATTATATCAATATATAGTGTATAAAACTTTCTGAATGCCTTTCATTAAATACAACAAACTTACTTTAAGTGAGCACAAGCACATTTCACAAAAACAAATTAATTTTATATTATTTTTCTTGTCACTGTATCTTAAGTATCACCTACTTTCAGTTACAATATTTTCAGAATTCAATTATTTGCTCCATGTAAAATAATTGAAAAAGCTTACAGGACACTGAATATGATTAAAGCTATCTGTTCACTATGGAAGCTTGTTTCTGCCATGGAATAAAGAAAATAAAAATGTAATTGTGATTTTTTATCTTGCATGTAACAGTTATGTTCTGTTTTGGTTTCATTTACAAGGACTTTTACTTTGCTAACCTTTGTTTCTTCTGTTCCTGTTTGAGCTTTAGTTGCTATGACAATTTATTATTTTCCTCACACCTGTTTGCCATTGAGGTCATTATCACTGTGTATTTAAGTTCCTCTTGTGTTGCGGTTCTTTGTCCGGTATTGTTTAAGGTTGTGTTGTGTTTAAGCCTTCGATCTCCAGTGTAGACTGTTGGAATTTTTCTACGGTGTGTGATTTATTTACAGCAGGGGTGCCCAACCCTGTTCCTGGAGATCTACCTTCCTGCAGAGTTCAGCTCAACCCTGATCAAACACACCTGTGTGTAATTATCAAGCGCTCATTCAGATCATAATCATTAGTTGGTTCAGGTGTGTTTGATCAGGGTTGAGCTGAACTCTGCAGGAATGCAGTTACGTTCCAATTCTGAGTTTATATCTTGCTAGAGCCCTATTCGGACGGTAATTGTTTCTCAGGGGGACGTAAGTGATTTTCACCATATACAGGGGGTAGTTGGTGATTTAATTGCCGTCCGAATCCAGGATGTCGGTGTTTTTCTCTCACCACCCCCGTGAAAATCCCCGGCCGAATTACCTACTGTTTTTTGACAAACACCGAGGTCGTGTGGTAATTTAATTGCCGTCCGAATCCACATCTCTGAGTTTACGAGAAGAAATCGATTGAAAATTCAGTGTTTAATCCCTTTTTGAGCGCTCCCGAATACCGTAACGTAATATGTAATTTACATATTATTTCTGAAATGCTGGAAAGTATTTAAAAGAACAATACTTCATGACTGCTCCACCACAGCGACTGGGAGCAGAAAAAGAAGAAAAGCAAATAAACTTTCAAATGGGTCTTTATTATGGCAGCAGCAGGTGTGCAATACAATTTTAAAATGTGTATTATAAACAGATATATATTATATACAACTATAGCGCGTCTATTTTCCTATTTTTAAACAGGAGATTTAAATAATCAAATACTAAATATTATAAAATATGCTTGGAATAATAAGAATACATTTTACATAAGTATTTTTAAATACATTTTACACAATAATAAGAATACATTTGTAAATAAAATTCATTTTATTTACAGCAGACAATCATGTGATTGGCCACGTGAGCAGCGCGTTCCCGGATCACAGATCTCGCTCCTCCACTGTGAATAAATCTCCATCCCAATCCATGAGTTTATCACTGAGGTGATATGTACATTTATTTTTACAGACGTCCATATGAGAAACAATTACCGTCCGAATCGGGCTTAAGTGAGAGAAACTCAGAACTGTAAGAGTTTATATCTCACATTTCTACTAAAGAGTCAGAATTCTGAGATGTAAATTCAGAATAGATTAGAAATTAATTGTGAGATAAAAAGTCACAATTAACTTTATTTTTTATTCCGTGTCAGAAACAGGTTTCCATAGTTTACAGATCAATCATATAATGAACATTCAAACCCATTGCTACACTATTCCTCCCTCATATGAATGAGTCTTCTCTTTGAATTTAACATCTTTATCTTGTTCTTCGTAAAGATGCTTTGAAATAATATTGTACAATTCGCAATATAAATTCATTAAAATTGTGAACTATCAATAAACATTCAGCACAAACAGATGGAACGGCATTACAGAAATCACTCACAAACACATGTGATGTCGGCACTGTGGTCTTGGTGTGCACGGTGTCCTTCAGGAGCGTCATTTGAGTCTTTAGATCAGACTGTAACCGCGTCACTTCCTTTGCACTCTGGATGATGTCCGCCTGATGAAACATAAACACCAAATCACATCATTATACTATCATACATCATCAATGTCATATTCCCATCATTTGCACCATCTCCCACATGAAAAAGTGCTGGAAACACTGGAGCAAAGCAGGTCAGAGGTGTTAGAGCATGACGCAATCACAATCACATTGTCCACAAGCTGGTTTATGAAACCTGGCTGCTTTAACCGGCCCTAACCAACATGATTAAGCATCTAAACAAGTTTCCACCAGCTAGAAACCATGTAAAACCAGCTATCATCAGATATTACAGCTGTTCCAGTGGCAGTGCAGCATTCGAAGGCATCACAGTTCTGAAGCAAAGGCTGTACGTTCTGATTCTAATAAAAAACAGAAATCTTGGTAGCACTTTATTTTACAGTCCTGTCCCACATGTACATACTATGTACTTATTATATTAAGTACAATAAGGTAATAACTAGATACTAACCCCGTATCAGTTACCTCATATCATGCAGCACTTCCCTAGGTAAGTATACTGTTAGCACAAGTAAGTACATGAACTGTAAAATAAAGTGCAACCAAAATATTTCTGTAACAATCGAGTTGAGAGAAAATGTTGAATATGAATAAACTTATGTTTAAATTCAGTCTAATCACAAATGGACTATTTTGCACAATATTTCTGCATAACGCACATTTTGATTCTTTTCAGAGCATTGCATCCTACAGTATTAGCTTAACAACATGCTAAAACACCAAACTCTATCCACCTTTTTCCTAACAAGCCTACTGCGCTGTAACTTTATGAAGAAAGACAACATATAGGCTACTGCGCATTTGTGGTCTTTCTGTCCTGATTTAATTTGCAAAACACTAAGAATCTTTCGTTTTTCTCTCGTCTGTTTCCAGATTTGTTTTCACGGGGATGTAGTAAAATGTAACGGTTACATAATATAGACATATTACCATAATGATATTTATCACATTAGTAATATTGCTGTGGATAGCATCGAGCTTAGGGGTTATTCATGGTATGTTGAAAGTAATTTAATGCTTTTACACTTAAATTTTCCTCTTTATGTTTGATGGTTGGAGGGTGAGTAAAATAATGTCACGTCATTGTACCCAGTTTTTGAAAATGCTTATTACGTTCATAGAGCGAATGTTTTGCTGATTGTTTACAGTGTAAATGGAAGTTACTCCCGTAATTTTCGCAAATTTTTTTTTGGTGCAAAAAAAAAGGAAAAAGGTGGATGAAGAGCAACTGTGAGTCGTGTCTCTTGAGCACTATTTGTGTGATCTCAAGAGTTGTGGCTCATGGAGAGCGTTTCAAATCAGTCACTTGCCTTACATTCTTAAAGGGGTCATATGACGATGCTAAAAATAACGTGTATTTGGTGTAATGCAATGTGTTTACGCAGTTTAAGGTTCAAAAAACACATTTTCCACATGCCTAGGGTTGGGTATCGTTTGAATTTTATCGATTCTGGTTCCGGTAAGATTAAAAAAATCCATTACAAAGTTTTAAGTCAAACATTTAGATGTCAAACATATTTATTCTGTCTTTAGCCTATGGTTTTACCAAATAAAATACCACAGAAAAAAACAACAACTAGACTAATATAGATTTCAAACATTAAATTGTTAAAGACAAGTAAACAGTAAGTAATAAAATAGGAACAAACAAATCAATTAGCAATAGCATAAATAAATAAAACCGAACAAATGTCAGGTACAGAAATTGAAATTAAAAGTTTAAAAACACTGCATAGTTTTCATAAATAAAATCTTGATTAATCCTCATTAAAGTTAAGACATTCAGTCAGTTAATGATTTTCTTTTGTTCTTTGATTAACATTAATGACAAGCAGTACGTTTATTAGGCTGCTGTCTCTTTAACACCGAGCGCACGCAGATCTAATACTGTTACATATGCGTTGTCTTCCTCATCTGTTTACGTTCACTTAAGACAAAAAACGGCTGTTTATGATGATATACTGACGTACTTCGTGCATATTGGTCTATAAATGTGAAAGATTAGTCCGTTCCGGCCCGGAACAACCTTTTCTGCAGTGGAAATGCACGGAACGGTTCGAGAACGGACACAGGTCGGGAACCCACATCGGGACCGCTGTTCTGTTCGCTGTGCTCGTGCTTCAGATGTGTGCGCTGCACGCAAACAGTGGGCAAGTTCTTTCCCTTCCTGCACTTAAATAATTTAAATCACATTAAAATTTGAACGCGGGGATCGTTAAGCGGAATCGAAATGCACGTGTCTTATCGAATACCCGGTTATAGGAAATTTGGAACCGGTTCTCGATACCCAACCCTACACATGCCGTACATTATTGTTACTCCTCTCTGCTCCGCCTTTCTGAAACATGTCGATTTTTAAAAGCTCATCGTTCTGAAAAGCGCGGTGTGCTCTGATTGGCCAGCTATCCAGTGCGTTGTGATTGGCCGAATGCCTCAAGCATGTGACATAAATGTTACGCCCCTTACCGTATTTGGAAACACACAGCGTCTCCACGACAACAATACTACAGCGAGAATAAAAGTTACGCCTTCTTTCTTTGCGAAAACATTTGGGCGGAGTTATGCAAATCTTCCCACACAGTGACGTAGATATGTGGGGGCGTGTTTGAATGAGGCGTTTTAGGAAGGAGTGGACGAGTCTTAACTTTTATAAACAATCTCTTTGGGTTTGAGACTTTAACATTTGCAACTTTATGGATCTTATATATGCACAAACAGCTTGTAACACTCCGAAGACAAACTTGAAATCGCATCATATGACCCCTTTAAGACAGACAGCAGAGAGGTAGTTCTCTAGGAGTGTGGTTAAGAGCTAATGCCCTGTCTGTCTGTCAGCCAGCAGAGACTTGATGAGACTCTCTCTAACAGTGAAACCCACCAGTATGAGTCTGAGGAACGCCTCGTGCTGCCGTGTGTTGTACAGAGCCTGTTTGAGCAGGTCGGGATGGACGGGGCACTCACAGATCTTCTCCAGCAGGGCCGTGTACTGCCAGGCCAAGCGTTCACATCCCGCCAGTTCACTCTCTATATCTGCGGCCGCGGCCGGCAGCGTCTCGTTCAGAGCGGCTGGCACTGCAGGAGACGCATGGAGAAGTGAGCGCTGACAGTATGAGGTCAGGATGAGTGAACTCTGGGAGACTCACGTACGGTTCTGGATGCCCTCTCCTCCTTTCCTGCTGTCCTTGTTGAAGAGGCGTATGCCGCTGACGATCAGAGCGAGCTCGCTCAGCTGCTGCTCTTTGTCTTGTTTCAGCAGAGACATGAAGGTCGCCAGCTGAGCCTGAGGAAAGACGCTCTGCAGAGCCGCTGCAACAAACAATTGTCATTAATTACTCCCTCTCATGTCGTTCCAAACCCGTAAGACCTTTGTTCTGAAGGAGTGGATTGCAGATCTACAAATGGCCTTCATAATAATCTTAATTATAATATTTCTCGAATAATTATTAATCAAAGTTACATTTATGCATGTTAGAGAATAAGTGAATATGGCTTTAGTCTGCCTTTTTACTCTAAGAAGCTGCTCTCATTGTGTGTGTAACCATGCCCGATAAGATTTAGGGCTGAGGCAACCTTGAAGTAAGATAAGTGTTTCTCTGCGTATGTGTGTTAGTATCTGTCTGTACAGGGAGAAGCTCAGACAGTCCCAGGACAAACGGTCAGCTGCCGATGTCCAGCGTATCAGATATACGTCTTTGGAGAGACGTATTGCGTCTGACCTCTGATCACTTGTCACCAAAATAGTCGTCAGAAGATATGCTTCAAGCTTGCGTCCATATGTGGAAACTGTCTAAGTTTATCTAGGTTTTAGAAGCAATCAGAATTTTGATGACTTATGCATTGACGCAATTAGCAACCTCTGTCAGGGTATAATTGTTGGTGTTTTTGTATTGTAAAGCAGGTTGGCCTACGAACTCCCTCGCGAGTGTTGAAGCTGACTTCTGCTGATGAAACTGCAAACTATGTTCTTCAGTAAATTTTTCTCCTGGCTCTGACTCCTGGTCTTTGTTCATCATACCTGGTCCATGGGTTTTAACTGTTTTCCCCAACAGTTAATCTTCGGAACACAAATTAAGATATTTTTTATGAATTTCGAGAGCTTTCTGACCCTCCATAGACAGCAAGGGTCCTTACACGATCAAGGCTCAGAAACATAGCAAGGACATCGTTAAAATAATCCATGTGACATCAGTGGTTTAACCATAATTTTATGAAGCTACGAGAATAGTTTTTGTGTGCAAAGAAAACAAAAATGACGACTTTGTTCAACAATTCGTCTGCTCCACGTCACCCTATAGAGCCATTTTGTATCATGTAAACAACGCATGTACGTGGATATGTTCAGATCAAAGCGTAAACAAAGGATCTGTCAAAGGTCTTACGGGTTTGGAACGACATGAGGGTGAGTAATTAATGACAGAATTTTCATTTTTGGGTGAACTATCCCTTTAAACTGCAGTCATCCTGTATTGACACCTAGTGTCATGAACACAGCATCATCACAAAAGATCAAAACCAGCAGAAATGCTCTATTAGACGTCAGCCGTGACTAAATACTCAAGAAGAGTTACTGAGACAAACTACAGTATTCTCTACTCACTTGGCAATGGATAATGTATTTATGAGTGAGCTGAGCAAGTGTTATGCATTTAATCTGATTAGATATATAATAGGTTTAAGTATAGATAAAGATTTAGATATACTGTATGTACATATATACTACTGATCAAAAGTTTCATCATTAAGATTTAGGGTAAAACTTTACTTACAGCTTTTATGTATAATGCATTATAAAGGGTTATTAAAGGCTATAATGCATTATAATTACTCAATGTACGTTTATAATGCTTTAAGTAAAGTGTTAGCAGATTTTTAGATGTTTTCAAAAGAAGTCTCTTCTGCTCACCAAAGCTGCATTTCTTTGATCAAAGAATATACAATAAAAACAGTAATATTGTGAAATATTATTATGACTTAAAATAGCTGTTTTCTATGTGAATATATGTGACCTTGGACCACAAAAGCAGTCTTAAGTCGCTGGGGTTTGTTTGTAGGTGCTAATAGCCAAAATACACTGTATGGGTCAAAATTATCTATTTTTCTTTTATACCAAAAATCATTAGTATATTAAGTAAAGATCATGTTCCATGAAGATATTTTGTATATTTCCTACTGTAAATATATCAAAACTTAATTTTTGATTAGTAATATGTATTGCTAAGAACTTCATTTGATCAACTTTAAAGGTAATTTTCTCAATATTTAGATTGTTTTGCACCCTCAGATTCCAGATTTTCAAATAGTTGTATCTCAGCCAAATATTGTCTTACACTTACGTCGAGATGTGTAGTTCATGTCGAAGTAAACCTGCATCTTAATGGTGTTCAGAGTGGGACTCGTCTGGTCCATCAGTCTGTCCACACACAGCTGAAGACACGACAGACACCCTACTCTTACTTCAGACACAGCTAGATAGAGAGGTTTGACAAGACTTTTTAACCCTCAAGTGTCCTTCAAGACAAATTTGGGCAAAAAATTTTTTTTGTATGAGCCTATAACACAGCGGGCTTTTTATTTTTAATACTGTTAAACAGTCACTCACACATACAAAACCAAAGAATTGAATGAGCCAGTCACTAACCTTTTTTTTGTGCCAATCAGCCATTGTCCACACACACACACACACACACACACAAACACACACACACACACACACAACACACACACAAACACACACACAAACACAAACACACACACACACACACACACACACACACGAACACAAACACAAACACACACACAGACACACACACACACACACACACAAACACACACACACACACAAACACACACACACACACACAAACACACACAAACACACATACACACACACACACAAACACACACACACACACACACACACAACACACACAAATAGCATTTTCCTTATAGCATGGTCAGATTTGTCTGTAGGCATATTTTGTATATTTTTAAAATCCTACAATTTTATCTTAAGAGGTTAAGTACATTACAACATTTCAGCCTTTATGCAGCCATTGAGCACTACAGCAATATAGTGTCTATTGATGTCTTTCACATTTTGATACTTTTATACTATCATATGTCACCAAAGTGACCAAAATTTCAGGTTTGGTCTGTCTGAACTTACTAAAATGTTTTGTGTGTGTGCTTTTAAAAAAAATAATTAATTTAAGTAAAATAAAAATTAAATATAACATAAAAATAAGCATATTTTACATAACATATGGTACTTTTAGAAGTAAATAAATAAAAAAACCCCACCAAAAATCACAAACAGATTTCATAAATTGATATTTTTTAATTTATCGAAGATAGTGATATGGCAGTAATTTAAAAACAAACAAAAAATTAACCCCTTAACTGTCACCGTCCCACCTGTGGGACGCTTGGCGCTCTTTTTTTCGTTGTCTTTTTTCCCTATCCAATTTTTTAGTAATCATCATAAATTATATATCAATTGAAAGCTTAAAACCTCAAAATTCATCATGTGAAAATCATTTTGAAATCAGACATTGCGTTACCATGGAAATGGTACTTTAACATCTTTTGGCGGTCTCCTCCCCCTTAGTGGGCGGAGTCAAGTGTCATATTACACAAAATATTACGGTCTTTAGAATCAAAACTTTTTATAATCTTGACAAAATACATATCGTCGGAAAGGTCTGACTCTCAGGATTCCATATTTGGTGGTCTTCGTGATCGGAGTAATATTGACAGAGAAATTTAGACATTTGTGACCGAACAATTCATCAAAAACAATTCAATGGAGTTTGGATGCTCCCGGTGGCTGTTTGTGGTATGACGCCCTAAATAATATCTCACAGGAACCTCACATTTTTTCATATCAACTTCAAATTTGGAACATAACTTATTTAGACATAAGGCTTTAATTTTATATCAATTTTAGAGTAAAACCTGTTATGTGAAATATTTATTTTATATAAAATATTAAAAAAATAATACTGTGTATTTTCTTTACAGTGAATTTAAACTTCTATAACTCTTTGTTACTTTCATGTTTTAAAATAATTCCACTTCTGCAGTAATCTGCTGATTGTCTTCTTTAAAAAGAGTCCAAGCTAATGTCTGTATTCCAAAGCATTCATGAATTATAAGAGTTTAAGTTTGGATAGTGCACTTTCATGTATACTGTATGTTCAAAAATGGGGGGTGACAGTTAAGGGGCTAAACAAACTGTGCTCACACCTGAGACCTTAGTGCCCAGATTTGTCCAATTATGAGCAGCTATATGAAGACATTCACATTTTGATATTTTTATACTATACTATCAAATGTCACCAAAGTGACCAAAATTTCAGGTTTGGTCTGTCTGAACTTACTAAAATGTTTTGTGTGTGTGTGTGTTTTTTTTTGTTTTGTTTTTTTTTTACTTAAAATGTAACTTTAAAAATTAAATATAATATAAAAATAAGCATATTTTACATAACATATGGTACTTTTGGAAGTAAATAAATAAAAAAACACCAAAAATTACAAACAAATTTCATAAATTGCTAGTTTTTATTTTCAAGGTTCTTGTTTATTTGTCACATACACAATCATACAGGGTATAATCAGTAGTGAAATGTAGGAATCGGACAGAGTATTTTATCGAAGATAGTGATCTGGCATTAATTTAAAAACGAATTGTGCTCACACCTGAGACTTTAGTGCCCAGATTTGTCCAATTATGAGCAACTATACGAAGAATGCTTGAGGGTTAAAGCAGTTTCAGTCCATCAAAAAACCATAACAGCTTTTGTAAACACGAATTATGCATGTACCTCTATGAGCTTCTGCACATCTGTCTTCGTAAGAGTCCTGTCCACGTTAAAATGACTCCTGGGGTCCAGAACCACAGCTTTGACCTGGACACACATGTAAATGCTGGAGCTACAACATTAAGTTAACGTTACTCGAGCCTCAGTCACTCACCACGAACGCGATGAGCGTCTCGGACAGAGTCTGTCCTCTGCTTAAACACGTCCGCGCGATTTCTCGGATGATGTTTCTTATAACGCCTTCGGCCTGAGTGCTCGACATCGTTACACAACGACAACATTTAACGTTAACGTTAGAGTTTTGTCTTGAGGTTGTCGCGGATGACTGTTGTGTTGTGCGGCGCGGCGGTGGTTGTCATGGAGACGGACAGCGCCCGGATGCGCTTCTGCGCGGCGCAGGAAACGAAACAAAAACAAACAAACAAACACAACCAGAGATTACAGTGTATTACAACACTATCAAGTCCTAAACAGAAATACGATACGTTAGAATCAAAGATGCTGACTGCTCCGAGTACGCACTCGTTGATAACACACGGAATGAAACTCCGCTGAAGAGAAACCGCTGGAAAGGAAAGTGTATATTCAAGTATATTCATATATGCGGACATTTACAGTGTTGTTCTTTCTGCTTCAGTTCAGTGAACAGCAGCAATCAATCAACTCCGACCCTCATTAAATCATTAGCTGCAAATCATTCAGATAAGCTATTGACTTGTCTGAAGACCGTTTACTGTAAAAGTCAATGGTAATGAATCATTGTGTAACAACATTCAGTGAGACTGTAAATAAATTGCATAATATAGCTGTATGTATTAACGTTAGTGATATATATATCTTTATTTGACTCTCTATTCTAATTCTATTTGATCTATCTGTCGTCTTTTTATTTAAAACACACACTTGAGCCTCTATCAACTGCATATTTATTCTGTAACTGATAGCTTTTCTTGAAAAACTAACACTAGCTGTCTTTTTTCTATTATATCTACTTGTTTCTTAAATAAAAAAACCTTGCTCCGTGTGCTGTGTTAAGCTAACTGAGTCTTGTCATATCATTGCTCTTTTATTGGTTTTGATTGTCCTCATTTGTAACTCTCTTTGGATAAAAGCGTCTGCTAAATGACTAAATGAATAAATAAATATATAAAATCATCCCAAGAGAAGAAAGCGAGAGCCTGACCCGATGGCCTGCTGAAAGCCAGTTTGATCATTATTAATGGTGCTGCTATTAATGATTATATAACAAGAACAATCTATTCTAATTCTATTCTGTATAGCTGACGCTTTTATCCAAAGCGATGTACAAATGAGGAGAACAATAGAAGCAATCAGACCATCGAGAGAGCAACAGTATACAAGTGCCATGACAAGTCTCAGTTAGACTAGCACAGTACACGTAGCTAGGAATTTTTTTTTTTTTTTTTATTAAATAGAATAGGTAAGTGTTAGTATTAGCACCTGACTAACTAATACTAACACTTACCTATTCTATTTAATAATAATAAAAAAAAAAATTCCTAGCTACGTGTACTGTGCTAGTCTAACTGAGTCTTGTCATATCATTGCTCTTGTGTTGGTTTTGATTGCTTCTGTTGTCCTCATGTGTAAGTCACTTTGGATGAAAGCGTCTGCTAAATGACTAAATGTAAGAACAAGCTCTCTTTCAGTGCGGCTCTCTCATTTATAGTCCCTTTATTAATCTGGATGTTCATCACATTTTACAATAAACAAATGTTTTTCTAACTACAAGTATTAAAATATCAATAAAAATTATCATTTGGTTTATGTACAATTAAAATAGATATATACAATATAATATAAAAACGTGAATTCCTTCAATATAATTCCTTTTTTCTGCATAATTGTTGATAAGTACACACACAATGTCATACTGTCTTGTTTCTAAAGTTCACAAAGCATGGTTGATTTGTCCACTTCTTTACATATTTGCAGTGTATTATCAGAAACTCACTGACGTACACAACAGCACTGAACAAACTCA
This sequence comes from Aspiorhynchus laticeps, assembly GCA_023376895.1. Taxonomy (NCBI): domain Eukaryota; kingdom Metazoa; phylum Chordata; class Actinopteri; order Cypriniformes; family Cyprinidae; genus Aspiorhynchus; species Aspiorhynchus laticeps. The sequence continues at coordinate 13,519 of JALXFT010003541.1, read as the reverse complement.
CAGCCTTGTCTTCATTCTCTTCAAATGAAATCTGGCTTCTGCACAAGGGGTCAGGGGTTACCAGGGAATTTTTCTGGAGGCTTTGATGTAAATGTGTGAGTTTATTTCCCTTGAGTGGTTTCCAGGCCGTGCACGTCTGGGGCTTTTGAGGCAGTGTTGGACGTGATTAAATGTAATTTAATACAGAAGCTAGAGAACTGAGCTTTGTTCATGAGGTCTCATGTTCACAGTGAATGAGGAAACAAAGACTACTGAAAATCCTTCATTATATCGTCTAGGGCTGCACAACGATTAGTCACGATTAATCAATTCAACATAAAAACTTGTGTTTACATACTATATGTGTGTGCACTGTGTATATTATGTGTATATATAAATACACACACACACATAGATGTGTTAGATTTACATGTAAAATATTTATATTTATATAAATTATATGCAAGTGCTTACATACAATACATACATTTTTAAATATGAAGAGTTTATTTGCAAGAACAGATAACTTCATTTTTATTAATTTTCTTAAATCATGTTTTTATTGCATTTCATTGTGTTAGTTAGGTGTATTTTTTTAGTTATTATTATTTAAATCAACCCAACTGCAGTTTGATTGATATTAATTGGAATGCAGGACAAAAAAAACATGATTTGAGTTGATGAGCTATCTGTTTTTGCAAATTAACTCTTCATATATACATATATGTGTGTGTATTTATATATACATAATAAATATACACAGTACACACCCATATAGTATGTAAACATAAACTTTTTTTTGTTGTGAATGGATTAATCATGACTAATCGTTTTGCAGCCCTAATATAGTCTCATGTGTAAAACTGAACACCATAGATAAGATAAATAGCAAGTGTATAGTAAAATGATCTTCATATTCTGTCAGGAGTCTGAAGCAGTGCATTATTCCTCTGTTAGTCTGAGCTGGAGTGGATGACGAGGCCCCAGTCTCGCTCCATCTTGATGAAGTCGTCCGGCTCACTGTTTTCGTCCGAGCTCTGTCTCAGGATGAGGTTAGGCAGCAGCGTGACCGCTTCAGTCTGGATCTGAGCTTCCTCCTCCAGACCTAACATGCCCATCAGAGGGATCTTCAGCTCTTGAGTCTCTGGGCTCCAGTCCAGGAATATCTGTGCTTGGTCGTCTGGCTCATCCTCACAGGCGTTCACAGACAGCACCGTGTGCTCTTGTGTCCGGTACGGGCTGCTCTCGGCTGCGACAGCGGCTGATATAACGATGCCGTAATCTCCGGCCTCGCTGTGCTGTGGCTCCTGCGGCTCAGAGTGCACGCTCACAGAGTCCTCCTCGTCCGGTAACGGAGCGGCAGAGGCGGCCGGCGGAGGAGCGTGCTGCTGAGCGTAACTCGCCGGCGGCAGCGGATCAGCGCTCAGAGCCTGAGCATCCACCTCTGACCAGTCCTCACCGCACACCAGCTGAGGCAGAGCAGACTCCTCTCCACACACTTTGATGTTAAAGATGAATGTGTGAGGCTTTTCTGGCTGGAAAGTGTGGAGCCTTTCACTCACAGCAACCACGTTCTGAAACAACAAGAGTACAGTGTTACTTCAGCACTCTTATAATGTGATCAAAACTGATGACAAGATCACATATGACTCCCGTCCTCAAATAAAAACAGAATTATCTATTATGAATCCCTTCTGATAATACTGTATTCATATGCATCTTACCTTTACATGAACCACTACCATTCGAAAGTATGGGGTTAGTAACAAAAAGTGTTTTATGCTCACCAAGGCTGCATTTACTTAAGTAAAAATACAGTAAAAATTGTGACATATTATTACTATTTAAATTAACTCTTTTCTATGTGAATATCTGTTAAACTGTAATTAATTTCTGTGATGCAGCGCTGTATTTTCAGCATCATTGCTCCAGTCTTCAGTGTCACATGATCTTCAGAAATCATAATAATATGCTGATTTGCTGCTCAAGAAACATTTATTATTATTATCAATGTTGAAAACACTTGTGCTGCCCAATGTTTTTGTGGAAACCGTGATACATTATATTTTTCAGGATTCACAGATGAATAAAAAGTTTAAAAGAACAAAATTTATATGTTGAGACAGAAATATTTTGTAACATTGTGCAAATGTCTTCAGCTGTCACTTTTGATCAATTTAATGCATCCTTGATGAATAAAAGTATTAACTTCGGTCAGAAAAAAATTCGTACCGACCCCAAACGTTTGAATAGTATTGTCTACCAGACATTAGATGCAGATTATTATTATTTTTTAAAGAAATTAATACTTTTGATCAGTAGGGATGCATTAGATTATTCAGAAGTGACAGTAGAAAGATTTATAACATGAATTCTGTTCCAGCCCGACTGAATCTCTGGAGGTTGCTGAAGTCAAACAAGCCCATCCTCAGTTCTCTGTGAGACTGCGGTCTCTAAGCGTGTGATTTAGGTCTGTGTGTTTGTTTTATACCGTGTTCTTGGGCAGTCTCTGTCTGTGGTCGGTGATGTAGCAGTGGACGAGTCCCCCGAGCACAGCGAGGACACACAGACAGAGCGCAGACGGCAGCACGCCGCCCAGCATCGCAACCAGCAGCTGATCTCTGAACGGGTCTGCAGCGGGAGACAAACACCAGCGGGTTACACATTAACACACTCGTGCATGAGGAAGTCCAGCTCCGAGCACGCTGGGAAAACACCTCAGTTAAAGTCAAGCCTTGTGCACGAGCTGATAAAATGATAGGCTTCCTCAACTCGTCCAGTCAGTTCTGTCACTCACATACTGCTCAAACCTGTTCACCGGGCAATCTGAAAGTGAAAAGGCTGATGGAGCTGGGTTACCTTTGGGTGTTATGACGCACTGCTGCTTGCTGGGTTTGTAGGCCAGAGGACGAGACTCTGACTGGGCCTGGACCCTCACACAGATCTGGGTGGAGAAGTCCAGGGGGCCCAGCGTCACGTTCCCATTTTTAAGAAGCCTGTATTCCTGGCAGAGCGACAAAGTGCAAAATAATTACTTTCCTGTTTGGCTAAGTGAGTGAGCGAGTGTTTTTCTACACAGTCCTTTTGCATTATTGACACACTGTATTTGATACTGTAAGGCTGCTTTGACACAATCTGTATTGTTAAAAGCATTATATAAATAAAGGTGACTTGACTTGACTCACTGTGTGATTGCTCCTGCCGTCGAACACAGAGACGTTATAGATCATGTGTGGGAAGATCTTCCAGAGTGACTTCTCTTTCTTTGTCCTCTTCGTTCTCCATCTGAAGGGCCCTTTTATCGAGACGTTGATGTAGTTTTGCAGCACAGTCAGCTCCAGCATCGGCGCGCCGAGGATCGCTGTGTGACAGAGATCGATTAGAAGCTAATGATTTGCTTTTATGAGGGTCAGAGTTTAGCAATGCCACTGCTGTTAACACTCCTGCACCGGCTGTAATCACACATCAGGAGAAGCCGTATACATGCTTATAAACGTCTGTGTGAATCAGCACGATATAAACACCTGACATGAGTTCATTAACACCATCATGCTGTGAATGACAGTCCTGCTCCTGAACGGCTGTAATATCTGCATAGTTTCGTGATAACTCATGAGTCACAACATTTCAGAAATGCTATGCTGACAGGTTAAAGGGTGTTGCAGGGTTGGGCGATGATGCTGAATAAGAAATATTAGATACATTTCTTATTCAGCATCATCGCCCAACCCTGCAACACCCTTTATTGAGGAACTCTTCATTTATGTGGTTTTAAGGGTTTGTGTTTTACCTTATGTACTTTCCTAATAAACACCCTAATGCTGCTATTGACGGGGCGAGTTCACGGCTTGTAAAACAAGCTCAAGTCTTTGTTGGGAGATCTTCTGGGAGCTCAGATTTCTCTGTTGACTGTTGTGACGGCGTGTAAAATCTGAAACGTCTCAGCAACACATATTTGACATCCGGCATAACGTGCAGTTATCTGGTCATAATCACAAAATAAACTCTGACAGCGTGATCCGAGCTCAAGGTTTACTCTGAGATGATAATAACCTACTGGTTGTCCATTATCTCACGTATCATTACATGTAAAGATTGATTCGAGTTTGATTATATTATACTTTTATGACACAAGAGGAAAGGCGAGGTGGAGTGTACAGGAAAGCTGAATTGATTTGGCGGATGATTTCACAGTATTGACTGTGCATTATCCTGCTAATTACACTGTTACTTAGCAAATTAATAAATACGTGGACATGAATTCTTGATGAAATGTATTGCAGTGATTTTCAGAAAAGAGGCCGACTTGGTTCTGTGCATCGATTGTTGATTGGATGCTGAGATGTGGGTGTGGCTCTCAGGGGCGGAGTTTAATAATTTGCCAGGAACAGTGGTTAATAGTCAGAAATAGTGGGTTTGTTGTGTCATTATAGTTTCATGTGCCATTTTATTGTGGCCAGTGTTATTACTGGCATCAACAACACAGTCACACGTGGATTTTAGGCATACAAACACGTCATTTCTAAATCTGAGGAAGTAGAATCTGTATGTACAGTAATTATATACTCCATAATCACTACAGTTCTTGTTACTTCTTGCATTAGTGAGGCAGAAAGACTGAAAGCGTTTTACACAGTCTGAATGTGAAATGTTTTCTAGTAGGTTTACTAACAATGACTGCATTAACTACGGTATTTTGGCAGGAACTATGTTTACTATGGTAAATAATGGAGGGACTGAAATTGTCTAAACATTCACATGCATTCAGCAAATCAGTGTCAAGCTGATCATTACTCATCTTCATACTGCTACTCTCTATTTCTATATCTAGGCTTAAATAAACAATGATGAACAAACTACCAAAATATCCATCCATCCATACTCTCAGATAAAACGAGCAAAAATTATACCTTAATAGAGTTACAGCAGCTTGTCACTGGGGCAGAGCCCTAATAGAGACACCTTTACCTTTTTACCCCTAAAGAGTGCATAATAGTGCCATAAGAGTACATATGTGACCCTGCAGCACAAAAGCAGTCATAAGTAACACAGGTATATTTGTAGCAATAGCCAACAATACATTGTATGGGTCAAAATTATCCATTTTTCTTTTATGCCAAAAATCATTAGGATATTAAGTAAAGATCATGTTCCATGAAGATATTTAGTTAATTTCCTACTGTAAATATATCAAAACTTAATTTCTGATTAGTAATATGCATTGCTAAGAACTTCATTTGGACAACTTTAAAGGTGATTTTCTCAATATTTAGATTTTTTTGCACCCTCAGATTCCAAATTTACAAATAGTTGTATCTCAGACAAATATTGTCCTATCATAACAAACCATACATCAATGGAAAGATTATTTATTGACTGGTTTTGCAGTCCGGGTTACATATTACTACTGTAAGGTATGACTATGCACCATTCAGGCGTAAAGAAAGTACAAAGGTGTCTCTTCGAGGGCTCTGCCCCAGTGACAAGCTGCTGTAGCTCTATTAAGGTCCAATGTTTGCTGTTTTCTTCTGGCAGGCAGCACATCATCAGCAGGCAGTGCACTCACTGTCGAGCGCGGGGCTGAAGCGGCTCGTGCTCTCGGTCCAGATGGACTGTGTGTTTGAGCTGGCGGCCCTGACTCTGGCGTAGTAGTCCTCCTCCAGGTTAAAGGTCTCCTGAGACACGTCACATTGGCTCTGTGTGACGGAGGTGCAGTGCTCCACACGCCTCCACCTCACCCGCTCAGAGCCGCTCTCCTCCTCATCACCGTAACTGCAGCACAACACAATACCTCATGTTAACAGCTCAGGGAAGCACAGGTTTGTGAGGTCAGCACCTCGAGAATAGTTGGACAAAAAAGCAATTGTGCAAACAAAGCTGTGAGATATTTTCTTTCTACACTAACGTCTCTGTTCTTCATCATGTTTTAAGTTTCAGTGTCTTTGAATCAGCTGATGACAATGACAAAGACCTGTCTGGAATATATCTGCTGCGTCTCATTTCCAAAGCTGCGTCCTGCGGAGGATTGTAGTGTATTGTAGTATAATATACCCTGTAGTTGTAGAAAACTTAGTACAGTATTGGGTAAAGTAATTTGTGTATATTACTATAGTTGTTATATTACCACAGCAACTATAGAATTACCACAACAAATCAATTCAAGTACTTTACTATAGTATGATTCAAGAACACTACAGTATTTACTATAAATTACTATAGTATTTTTTCATTCCACCTCCGGAGCATTCGAAATGAGACGCAGCTATTCAAACAGGGTTGTTATAGTTAACTATACTAAAACCATAAAAAACAAAAGTGTTGCTTGAAATAAAATAAATGTTAGTTGAAATGTTGAACTTATTTTATTTCAGTGGCCAAGGCAACGATTCTCATTTTTATTTAACGTAACTTGATGTACTAAAATAACAAAAATATGAATATTAATAAAAAATATTATTATACATATATTAAAAATAATAATACTAAAAATGACAAAACACACAAAATTTGAACTAATTAAATTTGAACTAAAACCTAAAGTAAAAATTTTAATAAAAATGCAAAGTATGAAAATAAGAACTAATTCAAAAGCAAAAACGGTAGTAGTATCTAAAAGTAAAAACTACAGTAGTGTCTCAATGATACTAAAATAACACTAGATCATAGTTGACATGTTGGGGTAATTTGGCATTTTAATTTGACTTTGTGCAAATGAACAAAATTGCTTGAATCAAGATTTGCGATGAGATTTAAAGTTTCAAGTCAGTATAAAGTGACTGAATTTTCCCATCAATACCACACTCAGGGGCGCCGTTAAGGGGGGGAAAGTTAGGACGATTCTAAGGGCCCACGATGGGAGGGGGCCCCCCGAGGGAGAAACGTGATTTCTACCAAGGGGAACGCTAGAGCCCTGCATTTCAGCCAAAAAAATTGCCGCGCTGGTGGAAACAACAGGAGACCGTGCTGCCGCGGCTGTCAAGAGCGGCTCGACAGTGTTTAGAGTCCTGCAGCAGCAGAGAGCTGTCAGCGCAGCTGAAGAGTAATGCGTTCAAATACACGCAATAAAGCTTGCCATAAACCAGTGGCATAGCCAAAATTTTATTTTTGGAGGGGCCTGGGTAAAAGTGAGCGGGCGGGCACTAACTAATGGACAGAGTCCAGTGTGCAAATCTGCGGCCCCCAACCGCGAACTCAACGGTGGGTGGGTGGGTGGGTTGAGGGGCTGGTTATACGTCTCAATATTTTAAATATTTGTTTTAAACCAGGAAGGCAAGTCAGTGGATATCACACAAGCAACATGCAAACTTTGCGCAAGAGTTATGCGGTGAACCTCTTAATCTCAGTCGATTCACTAAATTAAAGTAAAAACTGACGGCGCTTTTGGCATCCGACGCTGCATTAACTGCGCATATTCTTTCAGAGACGACGAGAGACGAATACTTCATATGCTGATGATAATGGTAACCTAAATGATTTAATTTACTCCCATAATATTTCTCTTGTGGCCCGAACATAGGCTAGTGGGAAAAATAAAAAGAGAAGAAACGTATTTCGTGTTAAACAGGTTGTTGTTGTTTTTTAAAAGTCGGTGCTTGAAATAAAGCTTTTTCATTGATGATTGCAGTGTTAATAATTTTAATAGGCCTATGATTCATTGTATAATAAACCTGTTTTGAAAGACCTTTTTAAAAACATTTTCAATGAGGAGTAGCCTAATCTTTATCCTCGTCAGTTATGCGGTGATGCGCTATGAAATTATTGCGGGGCAAATTAATTGTAATATTAATTTAATAATAAAAGTAACTTAATAACAATAATAGGCCTAATAGGCTAATAAGAAGAATGTAACAGGCCTATGTTAATTGAAAATGCCAAATTAGATATGATATAGCTAAAGTGAATAAAATTATTTTATTCAGAAATGTCATTTTTTATTTTATTTGTTAATTCGTTATTTAAATTAATAGGCCTACAAATAAGGAAACAGGTGCAGTAAATCGCGGCGTCAGCCACAAAATGTATATTTAAAAAATTAAAGGTTTTGAATTTGGACTGCAATCCTACATACAGCACCTTTCAATAAATAAAAAAGATAAGCTAATCTTTGTGAGGACCACTGGCAACAGCTCTTGAATTCTTTACACACTGCATAGCATACCAAACGACTTTGAACACCGACTGAAAACACTGACTGAGCTCAAATGACATTCATAATAATCGAGCTGACAGTAGTGTGTCCAGGGCTTCACAGAATGAACCGGTTCGCGCGTGGAACTGAAAGTCTCACCGTTACTTGCGGGCTGATGGACGGACTCTCTCCCTCGTCAGTGCGAGTTTTTAAAAGTATTTTTTTTTTAAAGAATTATGCATTGCTGCTCTTTTTCTAACATTTTCTAACACCGCTGCAAATTACAGTCCAACTGAATGAGTGAACACGCACGAATTTACATGCCGGCATGCCCGAAACAGCCTGGATAACAATTGGCTAACACTGCTGTCAATCAAACTCATTAAGAATTATGAAAATATTGTATTTATTTCAGTTATTTGAGATGTTATAATAGTTCATAATAGATCCTGACTCGCCATCCCCTCATTAGATGCGCCTTTAGAGAGAAGTGCATCTTCACGGATTATAATGAAAGAGTTTTTGTTTTCGATTTTCATTTATTTCATTAAGTAGTAATTTAAAGCTTTCTATAGATATATTTATCATGTCTGTGAGGCATGTATTCACTGACTTTCGGTTCATTTTTGTGAAGTGCTCCTGTTCAAGACGAGACGGCACATCATTGTTTTCTTTATTTTATAAAATAATTGTATATATTCAGGGCTCTAGACTGCGACCATTTTTTTGAGAGTGTGCGAGTAAAAATTTGAAGTGGTCGCGCTTTGTGTCACACACCGCACGCGTGAGCAGAGCAGAGGCAGTGTGTGTGCAGCAGGGGCGCGTCAGCAGGAGCGCGCGAAGGTGCGCGCAGCAGATGGAGCACAACGGAGGATTTGGTTTTCAAACTAAAGTAAAAGACTGCTTCTTACACCAGAGAAAGTGAACATGTTGGTATTCTTGTAGAGAAAACATGCAAGTCCTGTCAGCGACAGACAGTTTAGTTTGACTTTTTGTTTTCATTTTGAAAAGCTTATCTTTGCGGTTTACCTCACGTTACACTATGGAGGCTTTCCTTATTTTTTATATTTGATTCCTCAGTGTTTGCTAAACATTCTGTTATGTATTAGTCGGTATAATACAGCATGTGATGTGTCCTGTGCCTCCTCTTATTCGTTTTTGTTAATAAATGTTAGTTTGTCATTGTAACATACTGTTTTATTGTTGTTGTGCTTTTTAATTAAGAATAACAATGAATCCATCTTTTGTTTTAGTCTTAAAAAGTGAAAGGTGTATAGATATAAGCAAATCAGACCATTATCTTTTCTTGTAAAGCATGACACCAAGATCGTGAAAGTGAAGCACAAAGAGGAATTCCTGTCACAAAATATGAATCACAAATAATACTGATGAAAAAGGGTTGAATGTTGAACACTTTCGTTACCATATAACTATAAACTATGATAAAAGTTCATCAGCATGTATTGATTAATCAAATGTTGTATCAAAAAAATAAAAATAAAATTGCTACCAAATGATGTGCTCGTGCGACCAACTGAGAAAGTGGGAAGAATGAGTCTAGAGCCCTGATATTTTATAAAAAGCTTTGTAAAGTAGACCCTTTACAGTTCCGAATGATGTATTACTCTTACTTTTATGAGCAAAAATTACTGCAAGTTGTTTCAGTTGAATAAAATGCAATTGATTGCACTGCCTCCATGTCACTCTCCGCACAAACTACTGGATGCAGCGCACATTTATCGGTTTAACGTTTAAACATTGTTATATGCTTGAACTGTTTTAGTATATCTATAAATTTTATTTTAGGCAAGTCGTGATGATTTGAGAAGGCTAAATTGATCAAACATAGGCTATGATCAGCTCACTGTCTGCCGCTGGCCGCTTGGTCGTTACTTTAAGAAAGAAAAAACGTATTTAACGAACAAAAAAAAAAATGCTCCAAACGTTTTTCTAAATTAACTTTATAAAAAAACAAAACGAAATATTATCACTTTGCCATTACATACTGAACGATCTTAATAGCTGAAACAGTATAATCTGATTTGGGAGAAGGGGAAAAAAAGACTGGTACGGAACGCAATCGCGATTTCTATAATATATAACCCCAAACACCCCAAACACCCCAGGCAGGAGGGCCCGAGTGAAAAATGCTGTCCAGGGGGCCCAGAATCCATAGCGGCGCCCCTGACCACACTCATAAAAAAACAAACAAAAAGAGTACAAAAGCTGTCACTGTCACCTTATTTACCCCATAAATGTGAACATTAGCACGTTTATTTGATTCTTGATCATTTATATCTAATGCAATGGCACATTTTGATGTGTCTTGAGAGTCCTAGTACGTTTCTGTGGATGATTCTCTAGAGAAGTCTTTCAGCATGTCGTATGTCTCGAGATCACTCACATGGCGTACTCCACAGTGTAGACGGTGTCGTTGGGAGACCCCGCTCCTGGCGTCCACCTCACGATGTTCCTCAGGTTCTCAGAGAAGAAGTGGACGTTACGAGGCTCAGGCGGCCGCTCAGATGAGGACGCTACAGCAAAACACATCAACAGGTATTTTCTAAGATCATTCAGAGCTTCAGCAGGAAATGCAGTGAAGTTCAGGCATTGTTCAAATAAATCAGATTTCATAAAACCACAGGAAGAGGCACAAGAGAGAATCTGCTTCCTGTTGTTTCTGAAGCTGATGTTAAACAAATCAACGCAAGAATGTGTGTATTTACAGCAGTAACAGTAGCAATAATAATAATAAATCAAATCAGACAGGAGCGTTTCTGAAAGCGTGTTAAAGTGCTCCTGTCATTATATGAACACATGATTTAATGTGAAAGCACATGTATGTACTGTAATACATCCATAAAAGAGGCTTTATGGGGAAGATAACATTTGACTGTCATAAATCAAAATGAAACGCTTGGGTTGGGTTGAAACACCTTTCTTGAAATAGCTCAAATAGTAGAGCATGGCGCTTGCAACGCCAAGATCATGGGTTCGATTCCCAGGGAAAGCAAGAGCTGATCAAATGTAAAACTGTAACTTGAATGCAATGTAAGTCTCTTTGGATAAAAGCATCTGCTAAATGCATAAATATAAATGTAATAGCTCCAGATAGTCTTGACATGACAGATGATTCATATGGTTCTATTGTATATAGTTATTATTTAGTAATCACATGACATTATAATTAAAATATTATATTATGGCTGTAATATTGTCATAAATATCAAGGCTGTGAAAGACTTAGAGGTTAGACATAACGAACAGGAGATGAATTATTTAAAGATTAAATCCCAGACTCGTGCGTTGAGAGTGAAAGCAAAGATTGTGAGATGTACCTGCTGTTCTTGTCCAGAGCAAACACAGAGTGAACACTAACACTGTCTCCATCTCTGAGAACTCTTATTATCATGCTGTCCTGTTGTTGTCTTCGCTTCTGTGAACGCTGACTCTCTGCTCCCGCTCTGATCTCAGGTGTGTGTGTCTCAGGTGTGTGTCAGACTCACTGTACTACTGCAGCGCCGGTGGGCGGAGCCTAACCAGCACGAGCCAACCGGTGAAGAGCATCGGAAGGTTTCCAAGTAACGCCAACGCGATCTGATTAATATTCATGAGCTTTTAACTTTAACCCCTTCAGACCTGATTTTTTTTCACTCAACAATTTTTTTATCCACTTGATATTTGCTCTTCTCTTATATAAAGATGAGTCTAAAAAAAACAGATTTATGCCAAATAATTTTTATTAGAATTTTTTTCATGTCCACTATAATGGAAGCAACATAAAAATCCTCATATTTTAACCATACTTAATAAGTAGAGTTTGTGCACTATAGTTGAACTAATGTTTACTTGTTTGATATTTGTTGTTGGTTGAAGTGGGTGAATCTGAGTATATGTATGTGAATGTGTTTATGTACTTGCTGATTGTTTGGATGAATATAGTATATGTATGTGAATGTGTTTATGTACTTGCTGATTGTTTGGATGAATATATGAGTGTGTGCATTATAGCATCAAGGCATCAGTGTGTGTGTGTTGCTGTGTATTCACTGATCTCACGTCCACTATGGCTGTTTCTCACTAAAACCAATGTCTTTTAAAATGAGTTCAAGTGTGTAACACTTCACCTTCTAAGTGACAGCGTTCATCGCAGCGTCAGTTAATGTGTTTCTCCCTGAGTATAGTTCAGAAGCAGTGTGTGGTATGACAGCGGACTGGTTATACAGGTGTGACTTCATTACCTGCGTTCCAGACGGTATCAATCCACCTACAAACGGCACTTCACAGTGAGAACAATGACTGCCATACTGAGGGGTCGTCCAAACCAAAGAGCTCAAAACAGCTTCAAAGTGCCCTTAAAGGATTTCACTGCGGATGGACACTTCACTCCCATGATTCTTTGCGCAGGTTTAATTAAATGGCGATGACGCCTCCATAATTGGCTTGGCAAGATGACACATATCGTCATATGACACTGAAGAATGTGTTTTTACACATTAGCATAAATTTGGCACTGAAGTGCTTCCACCGACTGTTTAAAGCTGCTCGGAGGTGGCATGAATGCATTTACACTGCAATGATAGCCATATACTTTGATACTGAGGTGGGTCAGAGCTGGCATCATTTAGTCAGGCGTTCATGCAGCATGTCTGTACACAGAGCAGCCTTAACTGTGTAAAGATGCACTGAATCTGTGCTGATGACTTTCTGGTTCTGGGCCCGTATTCATGAAACATCTTAGTGCTAAGAGTTGCTCCTAGTAACAAACAAGATCCTAGTAAAGAAAAAAGTAATTCAGAAAGCATCTTAACCCTTAAAAGAGGTCTTAAGGTCTGAAATTGTTAGGAGTACGGATGAGGACTTTTAAGAGGCTTCAGAGTTTCTTTAGCGGAGGAGAAAATGGATGAAACATGAAGAAATGTGTTGCACACAATGCATGACAGTGAGTTAATAAGACGCTACACATTAGATCGTGCAGGGATCATGTTTGTGACAGATCTTATTAAAGACATGTTAACATCCCTGACACTGCCATAGCACCAGAAATGGACGTAATCACTACATTAACATATTTGGCAACTGGAAAATTGCAGCTACGCAGCAGTGATGATTTGAGTCTGTTACAGCACTTTCAGAACCTTATTGTGTCTCTGTTCATTCCCTATGAAACACATTAAGTATGACAGCATGGTAAAAAATAAAGAATATAATGTGTGCGTGTGCGCGAGAGAGAGAGTATGGTAAAACAGGAAAAATGAAGACGACCAAGTGAAGGCTTATAATAAACACTACTCTTAAAAGCGCTCTTTTATTTCCTTCTTGGACAACCAACCAATCAGAGTCTTCAAAAGACTGTATGTTACCTAGCAACGGGGTCAGCCCCGCCTCCTCACTAAGATAACAGTGTTTGTC
>JALXFT010000853.1:20000-24335 GCA_023376895.1 Aspiorhynchus laticeps | reverse complement strand
TCTTCCTCGCTCAGAGTTGCTCTCAGATTGCTCCTGAATCACTTTTAAGCTAAGACTCCTAGTTAGACATTTTTAAGCTAAATTAGGAGCTCTCTGAGAGGAGTCTTAGAGTCTTTAAGAATACGGCCCCTGATCTCTCTCTTTTTTTACACACAGAAAATGGGAAACGACAATTATGGCATTTACATTACATGAGTACTGTAAAGCAGTTATAAAGCGAGGGCTTGTAGACCCGCAGACAAATTGTCACAAGGTCAATAGCTACCAGCTTTTGAGTCAAAAGTTAATTTACATAATTTGTGAATGTATCCAGCAGTGGTCTATACTGGTTTAGGACCAGACCTGTCTTTGTTTCTGTGCATCTTATTGATTGATTGATTGATTGATTGATTGATTGATTGATTGATTGATTGATTGTAAGATCCTATAACACCCTTCTCTTCTGTGTCCTCCTATATGCAGCATACATCAAGGTCATATGCTGTTTTCCTTTACTTGTGCTGAGCTGAGTTTCACTTCCTCTGTGACTCGTATAAATATGCCCCTCACAATAAAGCTTTGAACCTTGTGAACTACACTATTTGTGTGTCGTTCTTGGTCCCGGGTCCGAGTAGCCCCAGAGTGCACCCTGGACGATGGGGCGGGGCGACACATTAAGGTGGGGCGACACGTGTCGCTCCGCCCACCCCCAATTTCATTGGTTTATAATACAGCAGAGCTTATTGGTGTAGAGTTTGCAAGAGCATTCTTTTATATACGTTTTTATGAATGATCAACGCTGTTTGGCTGCACTACAGAAATATTAAGTGCTAACAACAGCGATTTCAGTTAGAATCAATTAGCAAATGTGTTTTTTTTTTAACTTATGATGAATTAGTTAGATTAAGTTCCTATCAAACGCTTGGTGGAGGCATCTCCGAGTACTTCGGGCAGAACAGAGCTGTGTAATATGAGCGGCTCACGAATTAAGTCTGGGGAACAAATTCTTAATTCGTGGCCATGATATAGTCCTACCTATGCTATAAATAGCCTCACCTATGAGAAATATTAATTATGTTTCTGTGTGATGAACGTAAATAGTGGTCCTCAACAGGTGGGTTGCACGTTAAATGAAGTCAGATATTATTGCACTTTTCACAGAAGCAGATATACTTTAACATTGAGCAGGTTTTGCTGGGCGATGATGATAAAAATGATCCACTATTTGAGATTTAGCTGTTTTGTATAATGTATATTTATATGTAGCCATATTCTTTATTATAGGATCGGTGGATAAGCAAAAACTTACAATGATAATACACTGTAGTTCAGTAAGACACAAACCCGCACATGGTTTTATTTTAAAGAACAACTGCGGTGACAAATAAGACAATAATACAAATAGCCCATCAGCATGAACTGAGGTTTTATGTGTGCATAATGAAAAAAAACAAATAAAAAAAAATATTATTTTGTATTTTTTTTGCATATAGGCCTATTTTAAATGTTTTTGTTTACTAAAACAGCTGTTATTAAATCTGACCTACAGCAATTATTATTATTAATGTGCTTTAGTGCGTATTTAAGCATTAAATATTAATTTTCTCTGCAACATTTTTATTTATACTTTTATAGAATATGCACAAATTAAATTACTGGTTTTGTGGCTCAGTCCTTTAAACAGACCCAGGAATCACTGTACTATATTGATTTTAGATTTTTATTAAACCTAGTTATAATCTTTAATAAAAGAAAAAAATATTAATCACAGAGGTCTCTTTTACTCATTAAAAGTGCTCATGTACCTATAACACAGATGTACAGCGCTCAGTGATTTAATATTCGATAGTTATGCAGGTCTATATGGCTACAATATGTCTATATGGCATGCAGGTCATGCTGTTTAAGTCTACAGTATACTATCATGCACATTATTTTATATTTTGTTTATTCATTTTATTTTATGTATACTGCTTTGTGTTGTTTTCTATAATATTGCACTGTGCATGGAGCGGACCTGACTCTCGTTTCACTGCTGGTTAATACTCTCTGTATAATCGTGTATGTGACAAATAAATCTTGAACTTGAATGATCGAGTGTTAATAACTGAATCTAAATTCATCCCGTACACAGATTAACACACACACACTGAGGGTGTGGATACAGCAATGTGATGTTTAATATCTGATGTCATGGGCACTTATTTACTATAGGAACCTTTAAAATTGTAAGAGAATCAATATTTTATTAAGATATAAACAAGGAAACACTGCTTGTGCTTGCCATGAAAACATTTATAACCTACAAGTCTGTGACGCATTGAGCAACGTAACATCTCTTTAAACAACAACAAAAACAGTTGTGCTTTAAAACGTAAAATCAGCCGCTTATGTTCGTGTTTGTCCATCTCTAAAATGCATCTAAATTATCATAATTTGCGTATAAAATCTCAATTTAGTGCTGATCCGTGGCCTGAACAACCCGGAGGTGAAGTCATCAAGAGTTTATTTATAAACCATGACTTCATCTGACTAAAATTGCCATGGTTACTAAACAGATAATAACTAAGATAGGCCTATGATTCTAGAGTGAGCACATAATATTGCTGTAATATGGCCAAATCAATTACAAAATCACAAAGGAATGCATGCTCGGTCTACACCAATAAGATTTGCTGTGTTATAAACCAATAGAATTGGGGGTGGGCGGAGCGACACGTGTCGCCCCGTCCAAATGTGTCGCCCCGCCCCATCGTCCAGGGTGCACTCTGGGGTACTGGTCCCGCTTTCTGTGCTCCAACCAGATTAGATCTTCTCAAATACTTTATTTTAACATTAATTAATTAATTAATTTATAAAAAAAATAATAAATTGCTTTTCGCTGAGCAGTCAGGATTTTTCGATTTTTGTGCTCTCTGTCTTCAATCTTTTTTTTTATTTTTTTTTTTTTATTATTAAACATAACATTCACAGGGGAATCATTCAAAGCAAAAAAGTACATAACCAGAATACAAAACAAATACCTAAACAATAATAACAAAAAATAAATATAACTACAAAAACAAATAAATAATAGTTACCATTAACATCTTTTGAAATAATTAAAAAAATAAATCATAAATTAATTAAAATAAACTATAATTAAAATGACAATAAAATTATACATAAAATATCAACTTCAAAGAATGCTCAGGAGGTAACCTTTACAACGAAGTCATTATTTTTTCCATCAATACGGTTGTTATAGCAGCTTTCTTGTTAAGTGATGAGCATAGAGATTCATAAAATAATTTCAAATCAATACAAAAAATCCTAAAATTGGGCATACAATCAGTAACTTTACATTTGTGAAGATGAAATAGGCCACAGAGAGTTAACATTTTTAACATATCATCCAGCTCCTTTGATCCTGATTCCCAAATCAAAAACAGTACATTAATTATTTCAAAACTAAAGAGTTTGTTGTAAGCTGAGAAAACAAGCCAAGACATTTCTTTCCATAAATCCTTTGCATAATCACATTCAAAAAATAAGTGTGATATTGTTTCCAAGTTAGAATTACAGAATGTGCATTGTGAAGAGAAGTCCAACTTAAATTTTGAGAGTAAAGAATTACAAGGATAGTACATATGAAGAATTTTATAGTGAAGTTCTTTCATCTTGTTAGGTAACAGAAACTTGTTAATACCGGCCCAAATTTTAATTGTAGAAAGAAAAGGGTAATTTAGTTTCCATTTATAAAATGCTTTAGGATGACAACTAAACTTCTTAATAAGGGTTTTTCTAATCCAGAAATTGTTACATTTAATATTACAAAGCTCCAGACCTCCAATCATTTTTTTTGGCATTTCACATTTTAAAGATATGTAACAATTTGCCCTAACCAAATGTAATAATTTGGGTGAAATGGAATTAACCCATTCATACACTCTAGGTGAGGTATCCACTTCAAAGAGTTCTGAAAATTCGGAATAGGAATAGAAGTTACCATCCTTTTTTAACAAGTCTAAAACAAAAATTACACCTTTGTCAAACCAGTTTTTAATAAAGACAGATTTTTTTCCACGGAGCACATTCTGATTATTCCATAGAATACATCTATGAGGGGAAAAATTGTGACAGAAGGCAAGCTTACAAGCGTCCAGAGCTTGCTTGTGAAAATTAGCGAGCTTAACTGGGAGTTTATTGCAACTAAAATCACAAGTTAATAAAAAATTTAAACCTCCACATTTCTCAAAGATCAATTTAGGAATATAAAACCATAACAAATTGGAGTCAGCATTCAGGCAACGTTTAATCCAGCCAATTTTAAAAACTTGATTGAGAGTACTAAAGTCCAAAGCATTCACACCTCCC
>JALXFT010000853.1:0-15000 GCA_023376895.1 Aspiorhynchus laticeps | reverse complement strand
TCCACAAATAAATGTAAAGAGATTAACAAAAATTAAACATATTGACCAATAAACAGAATGAGATGCACAAATAAATTTGAGTTTCACAAAAAAATAAAAGGAGGTTTGCAAATAAAAAACATATTCATACACATCTTTTTATGTCACAGACACAACTTTGCCTGGCATTCATTTGTGAATCGTGTCCTGTGCATTTTGAAACATTTCTAGCATCAAGACGCACACCAGTTCACAAATACGTGGACTCCACCCACGTCTACTCCAGCCAATCAGATGACAGCCTCACTTCACTGACCAATCGGAGCACGTTTTTGCTATAGCCAATCACGTTTTGCTTTACAATCAGGGCGGGAACAGATTAATTTTGCACACCTGTAAAGCCGAGCTCACACTGTGCGATTTTTCTTTTTCTTTTTTTTTTTTTTTTTTTTTTTTTTTGAAAGTCCTTTAGGATTGTACTTGTCAGACTGTATGAACATGATGATCATGTCACACTGTGGGATCTCAGATGTCATTAATGTCAGACTGTACGACAGTCAAGACGAGTTAAAAACAGGTGCGTGCAAGAAAACTTGTCCGGAGTTTTACATTATCAACCCTTTACACGTCCAGTGACTGTGAACTGCATTACACGCGGGACCGAAATGTTGGCTATCATGAAAAGTATGTGAACGGCGGCAATACCGGCGTATTTAAGAAGAATAGTGCATGCAGCTCTACACACCCACATGAAAACAGCAGCGCAACCGGTGTTTTATATAGAAAAGGCAACATATCAGATGAATTCCGTGAGCGGAGGACAGGAGCGCCAGAGTTTATGGCTGATAGAATAATTCTCCAGCATTAATTCTGCTCATAGCTTGTCTTGAAAAACAGAGACTGTTTGACATTCATCGTAGGGGTAGTCACACTGCAGGACTGTTCGCCAAATCTTCTGACACTGCCAGAATTTCGTCAGAGGTGAAATTTGATCGCAACAGCCATTAATCGGCAGTCAGTGAACATGTCAAACCAGCGATCAAAGACTACAGATTTTAGCCTAGGATTATAGGAATCTTTTAGGAGTTTCAATATTTGTCTCAGGTGGCCAAAATCGCACAGTGTGAGCCGGGCTTTAGGATCTGCATTCTATGGATACTTCACTCAAATTGAGTTCAAATTCATGTTTGTGAAACTCTAAGATTTATTTGTCAGTTTTAGTTTTTGTTAATCTCTTTACATTTATTTGCAGATTATAATCTATTCATTTGGAATTAAGTAACAGTTCTACCCCCATTTTAGACCGATCCCGGGCCATAAATGAGCGGAGCTGTCAAATTTTAGTACACTTCGATGCATGGACGACAAGCTACAGTTCCGTGAAAAGGTTTTTGCCCCCTTCCTGTTTTTTATTTTTTGCATATTTGTCACACGTAAACTATTCAGATCATCAAAAAAATTTAAATATTCCACAAAGATAATGCAAGTAAATACAAGATTCAGTTCTTAAATGAAGATTTCATTTATTAAGGGAAAAAGCTGTCCAAACCTACCTGGCCCTACGTGAAAAATGAATTAAATTAGTTAAATCATGAAAGAACTGTGATTAACCACATTATTTTAGAAAGCTGAGATATATTTCACTAGCCAAACCCAAGCCTGATTACCGCCAGACCTGCTGAATCAAGAAATCACTTAAATAGAACCTGTCTGACAAAGTGAAGCATGCTTAAAGAGCAACACATCATGCCACGATCTAAAGAAATCAAGAACAGATGAGAAACAAAATAGTTGACGTATCGGTCTGGAACGGGTTATAAAGCTATTTCTAAGGCTTTGGGACTCCAGCGAACCACGGTCAGAGCCATTATCCACAAATGGAGAGAACTTGTAACAGTGGTGAACCTTCCCAGGATTCCCTAGCTCCCCAGGGCTGGCCTACCAAAATTACTCCAAGAGCACAACGACGACTCATCCAGGAGGTCATAAAAGAACCCAGAACAACATCTAAAGAACTGCAGGCCTGACTTGTCTCAATTAAGAAAGAGACTGGGCAAAAACAGCATCTATGAGCGAGTTCCAAGGCAGAAGCCACTGCTGACCAAAAAGACAAAGGCTCGTCTCACATTTGCCAAAAAATATCTTGATTATCCCCAAGACTTCTGGGCAAATATTCTGTGGACTGATGAGACAAAAGTTGAACATTTTGGAAGGTGTGTGTCCCGTTACATCTGGCGTAAATCCAACACAGCATTTCATAAAAAGAACATCATACCAACAGTCAAACATGGTGGTGGTAGTGTGATGGTCTGGGGCTGCTTTGCAGCTTCAGGACCTGGATGACTTGCCATAATTCTGCACTCTATCAGAAAATTCTGAAGGAGAATGTCCAGCCATCAGTTTGTGACCTCAAGCTCAAGCGCACTTGTGTTATGCAGCAGGACAATGATCCCAAACACACCAGCAAGTCCACCTCTGAATGGCTGAAGAAAAACAATAGTAAGGTTTTGGAGTGGCCAAACTTAAATCCGATGCTGTGGCATGACCTTAAACAGTCCATTCATGCTCGAAAACCCTCCAATGTGGCTGAATTAAAACAATTCTGCAAAGAAGAGAGGGCCAAAATTCCTCCACAGCGATGTGAAAGACTCATTGCCAGTTATCACAAACACTTGATTGCAGTTGTTGCTGCAAAGGGTGGCACAACCAGTTATTAGATTTAGGGGGCAATTATTTTTTCACGTAGTGCCAGGCAGATTTGGACAGCTTTTATCCCTTAATAAATTAAATGAGGATTTCAAAACTGAATTTTGTGTTTACTCGGGTTATCTTTGTGTAATATTAAAATTTGTTTGATCTGAATCATTCAAGTGACAAATATGCAAAAAATTAAAAAAACAGGAAGGGGGGCAAAAACTTTTTCACACCTCTGTGTGTAATGTGTGCGTGTGCATAACATGACTTGTTTTAGAGTTAATACAAATTGTGTGTAGTAGTACTTTCTTTGTACAGTACTAGTTACAAAGCAGAACTCAACCTAAAGCTGAAGTCACACGTGATCCGGGTGAGCTCACTCACTGATGGAGAAAGCCTGCTGTTTCTTGATCAGGTTGTTCATGACTCTGACGGTGTTTTTACAGAATGGTGTGTCAGGCTCTGATCAGCTCTGACAGTCTGGAGTGGGAGAGGACTCAGCTTTGGGCTTTGACCTTCAAACTCATCCGCAAAATCATCGGAGGAGTCGACTACAAGGTGAAAAATAAACCGAAAGCATGAGTTAGAATCTGCTGAAAACTGCAAACCAGTAATGTTTTGCATTGCTTGCCATAGTTTTCCTGTAAAAGTGTGTTTTAATGAGTTCATAGATTGGCATTTGAGTCAAGTCTATTTCATTTTGTATAAAGCTTTTCACAACACACATTATTTCAAAGCAGCTTTACAGAAATTCGTAATGTATAAAACACCTTAATGCCTAATTTTGCACGTTTAGAGCTGGCTGATAATATAGTTTAACATTTGTGATAATATAAACAACCAATAGTTGAGATTTGCTATATTGTATGTCATGTTTATGTGCATGAAAGCTGGATATATTTATAATAGTTGAAAGTTGAAGGTATTAATTTGTAATGTGGTAAGATTTTGCTCATAAAGCCGACCTGTAAAGAGTTATTATAGCTGTATCATTTCCAGTTGGTTGCAGAAAATTTTTGCAGAGGTAACCTTTAAACCTCTAAGTATCTGTATCAAATATAGCTAATATATACATATAAGTAAAAGTGTGACTTGCAGAAAACAATGTTAGTCTTCATGAAACTGCATCTAAGGTGAAAGCAGAAGAAATGTCATTTGTGGGAGTTGATTTCTTTAGTAAACTGATGTGATTTATCACATTATTGAGGATCAGACTGTCCTTCAGTTCATGTGTTTTCTAGTGCTAGTGTTCACTCAGCAAAGCTGTTTTTACTCTGATTTGGTGCTGCATATTATCCCTCACGTAATCCAGAGCAAACGTGTGACGCGCCCATCAATAAAGCGTCTGTGTGTCTCTGTACGCTCTCTTCTCTGTGTGGTTCTTCAGGGCGTCAGGGATCTGCTGAAGGCCGTGTTGGACAAGATTCAGACCGTCCCAAACTTCATGAGCTCGGCTGTTGTCCAGCAGCTGCTCGCAGCACGAGAAGTACGCTTCTCCACAGCATGACACACTGATGATGGCGCTTATAGTGTTTCCCGCTTGTGATGAACAGAGATGCAAACTCCTCACCTTTCAGTGCCAACTCACTTTTTCTGTAGGGCTGGGAAAATAAATCGATGCATCGTGAATCGAGAAATGATTCGGCATCGATTCTGAAGTTTTTTTTTTTCTGTCATAAAAGCATTCTGAGCCGAGGTGAGATTACAGACTCAGCTGAACACACAAGTGCTCTTCATCGCTCTTCTTCATCAGCATTTGAGTGTGTGGATAAACACTAGAGTAGATCACCATCTGCTGTTAAAATATAAGCTCAGAATCATTCCAGAGGAATCACGATGCATTCTGAAGATCGATCTACGAATCGATTCTGCATCAATTTATCGTCGCAGCCCTACTTTTTTGAGATCAAAGTAGGTCACCTTAGATCCAATGAGAGAGTGTTTTTATGAGACGAGGGGGGGGGGTATTACAAGGGTAAATAAAGAACTGGGGCTAGTTGCATAAACTGTTTAGATTAGTCTTAAGTTAGTCATCTATTTTTTTTTCCTCAAGACTGGTCATAACTTTTTAAATTCAGTTATGAAAAGGTAGATTGGTCTTATTTGTATTGAAAAAGTAAGACTGGTTACCCCTTAGCAGCTATTAGTTGATCAAACTAGTCCTTAAGACACAGTCTTAACATGGTGGCTAAGTTTATGAAACTGGACCCTGGTTGTTTCAATAAGTTTTGTATAGTAGGGTACAACGGGGCTAAAGGCGCCTTTGATATTATTTTCATCTAAACCACTAGATGGCACAGAAACGTGGCGTAGCAATTTCCAAAACGTTCGCTTTTCAAGATGCAGGTGTATATTTGTCTGATCTTTGACTCGATCGCGCGCAGCAGCACAAAGTTGATTCTGTGCTTACTTGATCTAATATTTGATGTTTTTAAAATGTTGTAGATTTAAGTAGCAAATGAGAATCGCTAAAATTAATGCATATATTATGAGACAAAGGTCTTAACGATTTTCAGTTTTAAGATAATTAAAGCTACAGTTTTTAAATAACGAAAGAATATGTAAAAGTATGGTATTTGGGGTAAAAAGCGCTCCTGCTGTTGGGGCTAAAGGCACGGTAATTAACATGATAATTAATAGATCGCTGACTTTTCCATTCGTTGACATGGTTAGATTCAGATGGTAAATATCATATATTATGTTGGATGTCCATATTAGAGATAATCACCATGTTTATATGAAACCATCATATTTAAAAACATGATATTAATCATATCATATAATAAATTATCATTTGTTGTTACTACTGTAAATATATATTCAATTATTATTGGATCTCCTTCAATACTTTCAGAATCTTTACTTATTAAAATAATTTTTTTTCTGTATTTTAAAATATATTTTTTATATTAACATTTTAATGACAGCATATTTATTGAACAAAAATATTTTTATTTTTTTCAAAATAAGCAGAAAATAGCACAAATGTTGCTAAAGGGATTGTTTTGAACAAGTATTAACTTAGACATTAAAAACACATAATTTTAGCTGAAGTATTTGTATCAATACCGTGTGTGGGGTAAAAGCCCCCTCTTGCCACTTCATACATTTATAAGATTTCTAAACAAAATAAACCACTTGAATGATTTTTCCCACAAAATCTGTTGCTCCATTAATGTTCAATACAAACGTATATATTTTTTCTGCAATTATACATTTTAGGCGCAGTGAATAGCACATTTTGCCCCGTTGTACACTAGTATTTTCTTTACTCTTTACTTCAAAAGCTGTGTCTAAAAGGGTAATATTTGATGTATTTGATATCTTAGATGTGAGAACGGTGAAGAGAGAGAGAGGGCAAACATTTTGCATTTTAGGTCAGCATTGCCGTCTAATCAGCCAGTATTGTCTTAAACAGCCTGCATAGCACTTCATCTTTTATAACAAGGGATTTTGACCAAATATATTCAATCTTGATTTCTGTAAGATGTTGCAACAAGATGTTTTGGTAACACTTTAGAATAGGGAACACTTATTCACTATTAACTACAACTTTTCCCTCAATAAATTCATAATTTGCTGCTTATTAATAGTTAGTGCGGTAGTTGTTAAGTTTAGGTATTGGGTGGATTAGGGATGTAGAATAAGGCATTAATATGTGCTTAATTACTACTAATAAATGGTTAATATTGTAGTAATATGCATGCTAATAAGCAACTAGTTAAGAGACCCTAAAATAAAGTGTTACCAAGTGTTTTTGTGTGTGTGTGTGTGTGTGTGTGTGAAAAATTACAGTTTTGGACATATAAGGTAATAAAAAAATATTGTAAAAATAGCTTAAAGTAACTCCAAATGAGCATGTGAAGTAAATATGTTTAAAAGAAACTCTGTGTGGAGCATGCCTCCGATCCGAGCAATCTTCTCAGACTCACCTGTTTGCATCTCTGGATTAATTCTCCTGTGTGAAGGTGGTGGAGTACATTCTGGACCGTAACGCCTGTCTGCTGCCGGCGTACTTCGCTGTGACTGAGATCAGGAAGCTGTATCCGGAGGGCGCGCTCTCACACTGGGTAACACTCCTCAGACTCCTGATGTAGGCTGATTGTTGTAAAGCAGCTGTGGATTTGTTATCAGTTAAAGACACCAAACTGTGCTTCTTTACAGCTGTTGGGCAGCCTGATATCTGACTTTGTTGATAGTTTCAGACCGACCGCCCGTATTAACTCAATTTGCGGTAAGATGCGTTCACATATCCTCGTCTCACATTGTTGTGGAAGATGTATCCCATGAGCCCCTGCGGCAGCGTGTCACATGTTTGAATATGTTTCAGGTCGCTGCAGTCTTCTGCCAGTGGTTAATAATTCTGGGGCCATTTGTAACTCGTGGAAACTGGACCCGACCACTCTGCGCTTCCCCCTGAGGGGAATGCTGCCCTATGATAAGGTACCGCTCTTGACCTCACAGAACAACACAAGGCTCAGGGTCATGTTTCATCCAACAGCAAAAGAAAGCAAAGAAAACGTATAGGAGCATTAAGATCATGTAAAATCATGATAGTTATATCCACATAACACAGAGAGCCTGGGGTTACTGTGATTGATTGATCAGTGGACAGGATTAATAAAGAAAATGATTTTTCATTACACTTCTTATTAATAAAGGTTCCACAATTAGGTTTCAGTGTTGCCATGTCAGAACTATTTTTTGGTTCCTCCAAAAAAATTTTTTTTTCTTGGAGTGAAGATCATTCTAATAATATACAAACCTTCTTTTGACTATAAAGAGTATTTTGTGAAATGGAAATATTCCATTATTTATAAAAATATATTCTTGATGGAACCATCGAGGCCAATAAACAACCTTTATAAGACTGTAGGACTGCAGTTTACGGTGTTTTTACAGAATGGTGTGTCAGGCTCTGATCAGCTCTGACAGTCTGGAGTGGGAGAGGACTCAGCTTTGGGCTTTGACCTTCAAACTCATCCGCAAAATCATCGGAGGAGTCGACTACAAGGTGAAAAATAAACCGAAAGCACGAGTTAGAATCTGCTGAAAACTGCAAACCAGTAATGTTTTGCATTGCTTGCCATAGTTTTCTAGTAAAAGTGTGTTTTAATGAGTTCATAGATTGGCATTTGAGTCAAGTCTATTTCATTTTGTATAATGCTTTTCACAACACACATTATTTCAAAGCAGCTTTACAGAAATTCATAATGTATAAAACACCTTAATGCCTAATTTTCCATGTTTAGAGCTGGCTGATAATATAGTTTAACATTTGTGATGATATAAACAACCAATAGTTGAGATTTGCTATATTGTATGTCACGTTTATGTGCGTGAAAGCTGGATATATTTATAATAGTTGAAGGTATTAATTTGTAATGTGGTAAGATTTTGGTCATAAAGCCGACCTGTAAAGAGTTATTATAGCTGTATCATTTCCAGTTGGTTGCAGAAAAATTTTGCAGAGGTAACATATAAACCTCTAAGTATCTGTATCAAATATAGCTAATATATAAATATAAGTAAAAGTGTGACTTGCAGAAAACAATGTTAGTCTTCATGAAACTGCATCTAAGGTGAAAGCAGAAGAAATGTCATTTGTGGGAGTTGTTTTCTTTAGTAAACTGATGTGATGTTTGATTTAAATCACATTATTGAGGATCAGACTGTCCTTCAGTTCAATCTAAGCCATGTGTTTTCTAGTGCTAGTGTTCACTCAGCAAAGCTGTTTTTACTCTGATTTGGTGCTGCATATTATCCCTCGCATAATCCAGAGCAAACGTATGTGAAGCACCCATCAATAAAGCGTCTGTGTCTCTGTACGCTCTCTTCTCTGTGTGGTTCTTCAGGGCGTCAGGGATCTGCTGAAGGCCGTGTTGGACAAGATTCAGACCGTCCCAAACTTCATGAGCTCGGCTGTGGTCCAGCAGCTGCTCGCAGCACGAGAAGTACGCTTCTCCACAGCATGACACACTGATGATGGCGCTTCTAGTGTTTCCCGCTTGTGATGAACATAGATGCAAACTCCTCACCTTTCAGTGACAACTCACTTTTTCTGTAGGGCTGGGAAAATAAATCGATGCATCGTGAATCGAGAAATGATTCGGCATCAATTCTGAGGTTTTTTTTTCCGTCATAAAAGCATTCTGAGCCGAGGTGAGATTACAGACTCATCTGAACTCACAAGTGCTCTTCATCGCTCTTCTTCATCAGCATTTGAGTGTGTGGATAAACACTAGAGTAGAGCACCATCTGCTGTTAAAATATAAGCTCAGAATCCATTCCAGAGGAATCACGATGCATTCTGAAGATCGATCTACGAATCGATTCTGCATCGATTTATCGTCGCTGCCCTACTTTTTTGAGATCAAAGTAGGTCACCTTAGATCCAATGAGAGAGTGTTTTTATGAGATGGTGGGGGGGTCTTACAAGGGTAAATAAAGAACTGGGGCTAGTTGCATAAACTGTTTAGACTAGTCTTAAAAAGTTAGTCATCTATTTTTTTTCGTCAAGACTGGTCATAACTTTTTAAATTCAGTTATGAAAAGGTAGATTGGTCTTATTTGTATTGAAAAAGTAAGACTGGTTACCCCTTAGCAGCTGTTAGTTGATCAAACTAGTTCTTAAGACACAGTCTTAACATGGTGGCTAAGTTTATGAAACTGGACCCTGGTTGTTTCAATACGTTTTGTATAGTAGGGTACAACAGGCTAAAGGCGCCTTTGATATTATTTTCCTCTAGACCACTAGATGGCACAAAAACGTGGCGTAGCAATTTCCAAAACGTTTGCTTTTCAATATGCAGGTGTATATTTGTCTGATCCTCGACGCGATCGTGCGCAGCAGCGCAAAGTTGATTCTGTGCTTACTTGATCTAATATTTTATGTTTTTAAAAGGTTGTAGATTTAAGTAGCAAATGAGAATCGCTAAAATTAATGCATATATTATGAGACGAAGTTCTTCTTAATGATTTTCAGTTTTGTTTAAGATAATTAAAGCAACAGTTTTTAAATAACGAAAGAATATGTAAAAGTATGGTATTTGTGGTAAAAAGCGCTCCTGCTGTTGGGGCTAAAGGCACGGTAATTAACATGATAATTAATAGATCGCTGACTTTTTCATTTGTTGACATGACATGATTAGAATCAGATGGTAAATATCATATATTATGTTGGGTGTCCATCTTAGAGATAATCACCATGTTTATATGAAACCATCATATTAAAAAACATGATATTAATCATATCATATAATAAATTATCATTTGTTGTTACTACCGTAAATATATATTCAATTATTATTGGATCTCCTTCAATACTTTCAGAATCTTATTAAAATGATTTTGTTTCTGTATTTTAAAATATATTTTTTATATTAGCATATTTTAATGACATTATATTTATTGAATAAAAATTATGAACAAGCATTAACTTAGACATTATTAAAAACACATAATTTTAGCTGAAGTATTTGTATCAATACCCCGTGTGTGGGGTAAAACCCCCCTCTTGCCACATCATACATTTATAAGATTTCTAAACAAAATAAACCACTTGAATGATTTATTTTCACACAAAATCTGTTGCTCCATTAATGTTCAATACAAGCGTATGTATTTTTTCTGCAATTATACATTTTAGGCGCAGTGAATAGCACATTTTGCCTTTAGTCCCGTTGTACCCTAGTATTTTCTTTACTCTTTACTTCAAAAGCTATGTCTAAAAGGGTAATATTTTATGTATTTGAGGTCTGAGATGTGAGAACGGTGAAGAGAGAGAGAGAGGGCAAACATTGAGCATTTTAGGTCAGCATTGCCATCTAATCAGCCAGTATTGTCTTAAACAGCCTGCATAGCACTTCATCTTTTATAACAAGGGATTTTGACCAAATATATTCAATCTTGATTTCTGTAAGATGTTGCAACAAGATGTTTTGGTAACACTTTAGAATAGGGAACACTTATTCACTATTAACTACAACTTTTCCCTCAATAAATTCCTAATTTGCTGCTTATTAATAGTTAGTAAGGTAGTTGTTAAGTTTAGGTATTGGATAGGATTAGGGATGTAGAATAAGGTCATGTAGAATAAGGCATTAATATGTGCTTAATTACTACTAATAATTGGCTAATATTGTAGTAATATGCATGCTAATAAGCAACTAGTTAAGAGACCCTAAAATAAAGTGTTACCAATGTTTTTGTGTGTGTGATTACAGTCATACAGTTATATACAGTTATATGTCCAAAAATTACAGTTTTGGACATATAAAATAGCTTAAAGTAAAATAGTAATAAAAAAATAGCTTAAAGTAACTCCAAATGAGCAGGTGAAGTAAATATGTTTAAAAGAAACTCTCTGTGGAGCATGCCTCCGATCCGAGCAATCTTCTCAGACTCA
Source organism: Aspiorhynchus laticeps (assembly GCA_023376895.1). Classification (NCBI taxonomy): domain Eukaryota; kingdom Metazoa; phylum Chordata; class Actinopteri; order Cypriniformes; family Cyprinidae; genus Aspiorhynchus; species Aspiorhynchus laticeps. The sequence continues at coordinate 3,920 of JALXFT010000853.1, read as the reverse complement.
CCTGTTTGCATCTCTGCATTAATTCTCCTGTGTGAAGGTGGTGGAGTACATTCTGGACCGTAACGCCTGTCTGCTGCCGGCGTACTTCGCTGTGACTGAGATCAGGAAGCTGTATCCGGAGGGCGCGCTCTCACACTGGGTAACACTCCTCAGACTCCTGATGTAGGCTGATTGTTGTAAAGCAGATGTGGATTTGTTATCAGTTAAATGCCACAATGTGTGCTTCTTTACAGCTGTTGGGCAGCCTGATATCTGACTTTGTTGATAGTTTCAGACCGACCGCCCGTATTAACTCAATTTGCGGTAAGATGCGTTCACATATCCTCGTCTCACGTTGTTGTAGAAGATGTATCCCATGAGCCCCTGCGGCAGCGTGTCACATGTTTGAATATGTTTCAGGTCGCTGCAGTCTTCTGCCAGTGGTTAATAATTCTGGGGCCATTTGTAACTCGTGGAAACTGGACCCGACCACTCTGCGCTTCCCCCTGAGGGGAATGCTGCCCTATGATAAGGTACCGCTCTTGACCTCACAGAATAACACAAGGCTCAGGGTCATGTTTCATCCAACATCAAAAGAAAGCAAAGAAAACGTATAGGAGCATTAGGATCATGTAAAATCATGGATAGTTACATCCACATAACACAGAGAGCCTGGGGTTACTGTGATTGATTGATCAGTGGACAGGATTAATAAAAATTACACTTCTTATTAATAAAGGTTCCACAATTAGGTTTCAGTGTTGCCATGTCAGAACTATTTTTTGGTTCCTCCAAAAAAAATTTTTTTTCTTGGAGTGAAGATCATTCTAATAATATACAAACCTTCTTTTGACTATAAAGAGTATTTTGTGCAATGGAAATATTCCATTATTTATACATTTATTTATAAAAATATATTCTTGATGGAACCATCGAGGCCAATAAACAACCTTTATTTATAAGACTGTAGGACTGCAGGGTTTGGAAAAACTGACATTTTAATATTTAGTTTTTCTAAAATACATATTGCAATATTAAAAAATACAAAAACTGCGTAAATTACTGTTAGCATGCACCATATTTGTTTGAAAAATGTGGGTGTACTCATTACATGAACCAACTCAATCCTGTTTCAGTAACCATGAAGTCTTAAAAATAAATACATTTCATAGTTTTCCTAGGCCACATTCCTACCGTTTTTGACACATTCAATATGACTATCAAATAATATGATTTTTTTTTTTTTTGTGATTTATTAAATCAAAACATTAAACAAAATGTAGTGCAATTAAACTGTTATTATAAACTGAAAACAGTTGTTTATTAAAAAATACAAATAATTATATTGTAGAAAAACTGTAAAATTACAGTACTAATACTTACATCTTAATTTTTAAGGTAAAACCATCAAACTTTTTTGGATGTTTGTTGGCAAATAAATATATGCACAGCTGGTTTCTGAGTGGAGCGTGTTATTGTGTTCATCATTTACATGTCAGAGCGGCTCAATCCACAGTAAATAAACTGCTTCACTTTGAAATCAGCAACTTATTTAATTAAATGAAAGCAATTGTGATTTGACTATACATTTAGCCATATTGCAATATCTTTTTTTATATATATATGTGACCCTGGACCACAAAATCATAAGTCATAATGGTCAGTTCCTTTATTATAATTCATAGATTTCATACATCATCTGAAATCTGAATAAATAATCTTTCCATTGATGTATGGTTTATTAGGATAGAACAATATTTGGCTGAGATACAACTATTTGAAAATCTGGAATCTGAGGGTGCAAAAAAAATCTAAATATTGAGAAAATTGCCTTTTAAAGTTGTTCAAATGAAGTTCCTAAGCAATGCATATTACTAATCAAAAATTATGTTTTGATATATTTACGGTATCTTCATGGAACATGATCTTTACTTAATATCCTAATGATTTTTGGCATAAAAGAAAAATGGATAATTTTGACCCATACAGTGTATTTGTTGGCTATTGCTACAAATATACCTGTTACTTATGACTGCTTTTGTGCTCCAGGGTCACATATATAGTGCAGCTTTAGATGTCATGTATTTTCATCTGAATGTAATGAGTTGCTCCTCCTGTAACGTGACTGCTGCTGGTGTAAACAAGGCCGTGTGGGTGGTTATAAACAGTGTGTGTGTGTGTGTCCTGCAGGACCTGTTCGATCCGCAGACCGGTCTGCTGAGGTATGTGCTGGAGCAGCCGTACTCCAGAGACATGGTGTGCAACATGCTGGGCCTCAACAAACAGGTACCCTCTCTCTCTCTCTCTGCTTTCCTCTGTGTCTCTCTCTCAGTGCTCTCTCTCCCTCCTCTGCCTCGCATGTCCATCCCCTTCTCTGTGATGAGAGGCTGGCGGAGGTGGAGAGATCAGGTGCTGTAGTTTGAGTAGTCCCACACTCCCACAGGAGGTGAATGACTTTGGCCAGCCTCCACCATACTCCCTGCCAAACTAGCTAAGTTCCTCTATGAGCCGCCAGATCTCGCTCTCTTGCTCTCTCACTCTCTCGCTCTGTGCTTTGGGCCTGTGCCTGCTGTCTGGTAGGGAGTATTGCCCACCTGTCCCTCTCGTACCTGTCTCTGGGGGTGTGGTTTGGCTTGACTGACAGGGTTACTTGGAGCTGGCCTCCTAGTCACTGTATTTGTGTTTTCTTTTTTTTCTTCCTTTATTTTTGTTCTGTCCTGTCTTGCCCCGCCCATCCTCCTCCTCCTCCTCCTCCTCCTCCTCCAATGCTCTAGACCTTGAACATTGCTCAGGTATGTTCACAATCTTACTGTTGTATTGTGACTAACCAGACTCTGGAAGCTTCCTCATAGCCAAACCGAACGATTCCATCAAATTACGATTGAAACAGATGAAGAACAGCTCCAGTGAAACCAGAAAACAAACGTAGGGCTTGAAATTACTGACTGCCACGAGCAATTGTTAGAGCATTTAAAAGACTGGCCAAGAAATTCATCAGCTTTTCTACAAAAAACTTCTGCACTTTCAGTCAAACTGCCCTAGACTGCTTTCTCTCTTTCGCTAAATTAAACCTTTTATATATGTGTATATATATATATACTGTATATAAACATTCTTTTAGATTGTTTAATCAGACTTTTTAACTCTCTCTGTTTCTTTTCAATGACATTTTAGATCAGAAAAGTCTTCTAAACTGTTATAGTATGTGGGTCATTCACAGGAAACAGTGCCATTAAAGCTAAAATGTTTCAGTGTTTATTATTATTACTTAGAAATATTATTATTATTTACAAGAAAACATGTTTTCTCACGTCAGGTCCAAAGTACCAGGCTACTTTGCACCATAGACATTGGTGGACAATAAGCCCTCCTGTTGTCCTATAGTTTGTTTGTTTGTTTGTTTGTTTGTTTGTTTTTTTCAGTGGTTGATTTTTAAACGTTTTTTAAAACAACCCAATATACACTGCCCTCCAAAAGTTTGGAAACACCCCTGGCAAATTGTGGTTGTGGACGATATCAGCATAAATCCTTATCATTTTTTGGTGCAAATTTGACATCACCATTGAAGACCAGCAATAATAATTTTCATTTTGATTACATAATAATGTCAATATATATATGTCAAAGTCAGACATGCTGTGATGGCTGGTTACTGGTTTAAACTTGGACAGGTTTTTAACAGATTTTTGGCTCAGCACACCTTAATAGCTTCAACAATTGATTGCTAATTAAGTTTAGAATACAATGAACCAATTAGAACACAATTTATGCAGAGCTGTAATAGCTGCTAATGGAGGATATTTTGATGAATCGAAAATTTAAGTTTTTTTTCTATGTATAAACTGTTTATGTAATAAAATATGTTTTCGTAGTTTGTTTTGTCCTTTATCAGTGCAAAATTATCACAAATTAAAAAGGATTCCTGCCAATATTGTCCAAAA
>JALXFT010000841.1:0-46448 GCA_023376895.1 Aspiorhynchus laticeps | reverse complement strand
ATTTCATCTGGAGCTCTTTTAATAGTGGAAAAAAGGTTCTTCATATTATTAAAATGTTTTTCACACTGAAAAAAAAAAAAAACTTTTTTTTTTTAAACCTACACTATTCTATTAAAATCCTTAATTCTAGAGTGATGACAAAACTAAAGTAACATTAAAGGGATAGTTCACCCAAAAATGAAAATGATGTCATCATTTACTCACCCTCAAGTAGTTCCTAACCTGTATTTCATTCAATTCAAGTTTATTTGTATAGGCCTTTTACGATACAATCGTATGCAAGCGCTTTACAGCAAAATTATGCAGTGCTAATATATTTATACATTGTCTAATGGGAATATTATCCTCACCATAATTTGTTAATTCTTAATGTTGAGTGATGACAAGAAGCTAAGTATCCTCTGAGGTCTTCCCAAAAATGAAAATGATGTCATTCAGGCTTTGCTCATCTCAGTCATTCAAGCCTGGTATCCAGTGTTAGTTCTGTGAACACAAAGTACCATATGTGATAATCCGGGAAGAAACAGATATTTTATACATAATTAAGGTAGCCTTTAACCATCAAGCTAACAATTATTTGTTCAACCCAAGCTACCAATGATAGTGCGTTTGGAACATATAACTTGCAGGTGCAGAATTATGAGATACATTATATGAATGCTTGGCTCAAGAGATGTGTCTTTAATCTAAATAACTAACCCCAGGTGTTTCTTAACCCCATTGTTATCAGGAGGCTATCAAGAAGTTTGGAGACAAATATCCAATGCTGGACCTGCTTTAGTGAACTTTGCTTGTAGTACTGCCAAGATCAAAATTTTTAATATGACACATCTTTTGAAGATTGAAGCGAGGTAGAAGATTATTTTAGGTACCAGGAGCTAACCTTTTTTAGGGCCTTTAGGCGTAATACGGTTTTGAAAAAAAAAACGGTACCTGAGGGGTAGCCAGTGCAGAGACTGTGAAATTGGGGTAATATGAGTCATTTTTCTTACCTTAAGTACCCTAGTTACTGCACATTTGGACTACTTGTAGCTTGTTTATTGAATATGCAGGACACACTAGCATGCATTACAATAGTCCAGTCTAGAGGTCATGAAAACGTGAACTAGCTTTTCTGTACAGAAACAGGAACATGTTTCTTAGCTTGTCAGCGATTTAAGATGGAAATTTTTGTTTCGATATTGGAAATATGTTTTTCAAATTACAATTGCTGTCTAATATAACACCCAGATTTTTGACTGAAGAGGAACTAACAGACAACACTAGTTGCAAAATGTAATCCAAGAAGATCAGTGTACTGTTATTTGGGTCCAATAAGGTAATATCTCTGTCTTATCTGAATTAATAGGTGCAAATTATTGGTCTTTTAAATTTTAAATTTTTAACAGACTCAGTAACTTAGATTATTTAGAAAGTTTCATCTGGTCTTGTTGAGATGCACAGTTGTGTATCATCAGCATAGCAATGGAAATCTGAGGCGTATTTACTAAAGAAAGATACCCAGGGGCAGCATGTATGTGGAAAACAGCAGAGGACCTAGGACAGATCCTTGGTAAGCATACTTTACTGGTGATAATTAGATGACTCCCAATTACGGTAATCTAAAGTGGTAGCGATCGGACAGAAGGATCTAAACCATCTTCAAGGCAGAATTGAATACTGTATAGTTTGTAATCGATCAACGAGTATTTCATGATCTGTAGTGCAAACGCAGGACCAAGCCCAAGAAACCCTACAATGAGATGCAGCCTTGGTTGACGCAAGAAGCAAGTCATTTGTAATCTTAACAAGTGCAGTTTCAGTGCTATGGCGGGGCTTGAAACCTGACTGAAATTCTTCACAGAGATCATTTTTTTGCAAGAATGAGCACAATTGAGCAGACACAACTTTTTCTAAAATTTTAGACATAAACGGAGATTTGAATGGGTCTGTAAGTTTGCCAGATTACTAGGATCTAGTTGTGGCTTCTTAATAAGAGGCTTAATAACTGCCAGCTTGAATGGTTTAGGGACATGACCAAAGTAACGATGATTAATATATTGAGAAGCGGTGCTTCTGCTACAAGGTAACTCTTTCAGTAATTTAGTGGGTACAGGATCTAATAGACATTAGGTTTAGATGTGGCAATAAGTATTTAGCTCGGTTGAAGAGCCGGCCTAGCGGACCTGAGAGCAATCCTAAGGAAACAACTCTTGACCTTACGGAGAGCAGAGTTCCACAGAAGGAGGCGGAAGGAGAGAGCCAGGAAGAGGGCAGCATTCTTGGCCAATCCATTCAATTGAAACAGTTTTTTTATTTGGATATTTTTTATAGCAATTTTCAATTATACACAGATACTGAAGAATAAAAACACATTGAAATTGAATCAAAATATACTTTATTTGTCATAGCATATGGGATTGAAATTAATATAGAAAATGTCTCAAAGATTTTAAATCTAAGCAAATATAAGTATACATTTAAGTATTATAGGTAGTTCAATATTATATGAACGTGTTATCGATTTTAAGGCTTAATATTGCTGAAATATTAATAAGGAAAGTACCCCCAGGGTCCCGGGGGCTAGGAGCCTTGAGGACGGATAATGACTACAAGAATTAAATGAATCCGATAAAAAAACGGATCTGCGGATGGCTGCAAGATGAACATGTTTAAAAACCAAGGCAGAATAATTTACAGGGAACGACGAATATCGATGAACTATTCTGAAAGCACAGAGGAGCAGGCCGTAGGAATCATGAGCCTGTCTCTAGTGCCAGCACTTTCTCAGCAGCTTTCTGTATACCAAAGCAGATTTTGCTACCTAATGGCTTCAAGCATGCAAGTTCTGCAATAACAAATGGCCCCTCGTCGCAAGTTGCCAAATCTCCAAGAGAGTTGGTGGAACATTTATGATGAACCAGTTCCTGGTTGTAAAGCTAAGGTTGATTGGACCATGATGAAATGACACCCCATAGTAAATGCAGTGATTTGGAACGGGCTCCACCACTCATCGGCTTAGAATGCAGTGGTACAACAATACATGCTAGGTTAGAACTTGTTGTAAGATCAACAACAGCGGAGTTGAAAGACCAGCCTACGACTGAGCAACTAGAAAGAACTCTTACCTACAAGACATAGTTCCAAAAGAGTGAATAATTCAATGAAGAATTCTAGCCAATCTATTAATTGTGAGCCAAATCCTGGCCAAAAGAGTGTGTTATCTGCCAAGATGCCATAAACCTCATATGTCGCTATATACTATTAGAGAAATCCTGGCCGGAGCTTTAGACCATGTCTGCCTGACTCGTTTTCTGCCTGAAGACCCCAAGGGAATTGTAGATGTGGAAGCTAGATTCTCAAGGCCCAGTGGATCCTTATAGGTGTATAAATGCCAAAGCTACCTTCTTTTTTGGATGGGTCAAGTTCGGGATTAGGGAAGATCGCCCCCATTGAGTAATTAGTAGTGTATACTAAAAATGGAAATCGAGAATCACAGTTGGGAATCCTTGTCAGTCTGGATTTAACTTTTCAAATCTGCTAGAGCTCCATCCTTAGAATAAGTAATTACCGATGTGCAAAAGGATCAGATCCCGGTAGTTGGAACAGTATTGTATAGTAGTCAATTGGATGAAAAAGTTAGAGACCTGATTTAAGTGGTGGCCTCGCAATGCCTATGACTCAAACCCTTTCTGTGGAGGTCACTGAGAAAACATTCCGCAGATTAAAGATTTACTCTTTACAGAAGTTCGCTTAGTACAAGCTAAATCTGACTGGCACTTTTAGGGAATAATCATGCTGTCCTCTTACACCTTTTGGCAGAGATAAAGCTGGCAAGGCAGTGAAACAGAATGCAAGGCCCCCTAGAAGTTGATAGGAACCCCATAGACCTTTGGAGCCTCACATGACAACAACGGGTACCAGGAGCGGTGGATCCTTCAGGGGTTGGAAGACTCATGTCATGGGCATGAACTAAATTAGCTTGTAAAGCAGAATCACAGATCATTCTTTAGCTATGAGATACAAATAATTAACTAAACGGTATGACCAGATGGCTAATATGAATATACTCCTAAGACCGTGTTGATGAGCTGAAAGTTAAGTACTCTTGAATACATTATTATGTATTTCTGATGTATCTATTTATCAGTGAAGAAATTCATAAAGTCATTACTATTAAACTGTAGAATATAGATCGGGTGACGTCTGGTTATTTGTTAGTCTAGCCACTGTGCTAAATAAAAACCTTGTCGATTATTTTGGTTATTATCTATGAGTTTGCGATATGCTCGGTCCTGGCAGCATTTATAAGAGCATGTCTGTACTGCATACTGTTTCCATGCAATTCTATAAAACTTCCAAGTTTAGTTTTCTCCATTTGCGTCAAGATACGAGTTTCTTTCTTGAGAGAATGGGTATAACTGTTATACCTGGCCCCAGCATGTTTTCACTGCTAACCCTTTTTTAATTTGATGGGAGCAACAGTTTCTAGACGTATTAGAGAGGATAGTGCCCATTCTGCATATTTATGTCAAATGTTCATTGTATTTAATGGGACTAAGAGCATAGAGGATTAAAAAAAATCAGCAGTTCATTTGTGAAATACTTTCTTTAGTACTGAACAATGAGTGCTGGAAGGGAGCCAAACGGGGCACCACTTAATTGATCCATTAATACGCACTCGCACAAGGCAACGGACAATGGTCATAAATATCACTTTAAGGTCACATATCATAAGAAGACAGAGTTCATGCGATTATTAAAGCTACGTTGACTATGAGACTCCTAGGGCCGTGAGATTTGACTTGACCCAAAACGATTTCATTAGGCCAGTAATGCAATTCTAACATCCAATTTGGATTATTCAAATTGAATGTAATTTAGAAATTCCAGCTGGTATCAGCATTAACCAATAAGGCTGAAGATGGAAATCTCAAATTTTTAGGAAATCTGTAATGCTGGGGTACTATACCTAGCCGAGCAAGAGGTACAGATTTTATCATTTTCATTTGACAGTGTGAAAAGGGAAGGTATCTTCCGATATTAGTAAAAGGTGGTACCTGTTTTCAGAACATTGAGAAAGGACTATTATTGTGGACACCGCCAACCTTGAGGCTCATCTTATACGGTAGGTTGTGAGAGTAACTCATTCCGACAAATAAATCATTGGTTTAAGCAGGTTCAGCAAACGAGTACATCAAGACTATCTATCGTGATGGTTTCATGGAGCAATAACTCTTGTAGGACCTGTCAGTGACTAATGTTTGGAGCCCAGCTTTCAAGAATGCTTTGTTATCTAATCAGAGCCCCTCGTAACTAGGATCAGCATATTTCCAGAGCCTTTGAAATTAATGACCACGGTGGTCAGGGCAGGACCTAGTATGAGATTGAAGACGCATTACTTCTAATCCTTAAATCCAGAGTGTTGAGCAAAAGCTAAGGAGTAATTAGAATGGTTACCTTCAGTGGGCGACCTGAGATCTGTCCGAAAGGACGTAAGCCATTGATGGCTCAGCCTCAGACGAAGACCTAGGACCTGTATGAATGTGTTTGTTCTGCTGAACACAAAGGAAGATATTCTGAAGAATATGGGAAACAGAGCAGTATTTTTTTCATACTATGGAAGTAAATGGTGCCCCAAAACAGCCTGGTTACAAACTTTCTTCAAAATATCTTCCTTTGTGTTCGGCAGGTTTGGAACTACTTGAGGGTGAGTAAATGATGACAGAATTTTCATTTTGGCTGTTTTTTGCCATCAAATTGCTGTTATTAAAACTAACTGAACCCCAATTTGGCTGTTTGTCCTTATACCCCTCATTGAATAGAGTGTATAATGGCAATTACTGTATATCCACTTGGTGGCAGTGCTGCAAAAATATATTGTTGCTGAGAAGCTGAAACAAAACTGTGTATTAATATGACACATCTTTTCAAACACTGAAAGCTGAGGTAAATTTCATGTTCTGAACAGGGGTCTCCAACCTTTTTTACTCCACGGACCGGTACGGTTTTGAAAAAAAAAATTGCGGACCTGGGGTGGGTGGGGTTTGGGGGATGGATGTATTGTGGATTGGGTCTATTCATTTATACTGTTATCTGCACATGTTGAAGTAGATTCATCTCATAGAGATTATACGCTATTAATGCAGCGTTAGCCTGAAACACTGAAGAACACCAAGGCTGTTTCTCAATATGCGTTCTTCAGCGAATTATTATTTTATTTTTTTGTGGTCCAAGGTCCACTTTATTTTTATTGGAAATTAGAAACACTGATACCAAAATATACAACCCTAGGGACAATTAGAACACACAGCAGCTGCCCAAGGCGCTGGGTGAGGGCCGGTATCGATGGAGGCACGACCAGGTCCTCAAATCCATCGCTGAGGCAATCAAAGTAAGGGCCCAAAAGGCACAAAGGCCACAAAAGGGAAAGGACAAAAGCCAAGAAAATGGAAAAATCATTTTAAGGTTGCCCACAGGGGTTTGGGAAAGGCGTCATTGGTTGGAAGGGTCGAGCGTACCTTTTATCGTCTGGACCGATCACAAGAACCTAGAATATATCAGAACTGCTAAAAGATTGAACCCCAGGCAGGCTCGGTGGGCACTTTTTTTTCGGTCGTTTTGATTTTTCTCTCTCGTACCGCCCGGGTTCCAAGAACATCAAACCCGACTCTTTATCGTGCATTTTTGACCGTTCCGAACGCCCGTCTACTCCCGAGTGCATTTTACCCGAGACTCTTTTTGTCTCCACACTCACATGGGAGGTCGAGTCGAGGGTCAAAGTGGCCTTAGAAGGGGTAATGCCTCCACCCGGTTGCCCACCGAATCGGTTATTTGTGCCGGAGGGATTACGGTCCGACGTTATTCAGTGGGGGCATTGTTCCAACGTGGCTTGTCATCCAGGAGTCAATCACACTAGTTTTTTGGTTAAGCAACGATTCTGGTGGCCACGCATGGCTCGCGACATTCACAGTTTTGTTTTGGCTTGCTCGGTTTGTGCCACTGGTAAGACTTCCAATCGACCCCCAGATGGGTTACTTCAACCGCTGCCTGTCCCTTCGAGACCCTGGTCCCACATTGCGCTAGATTTTATCACCGCCCTCCCGCCCTCTCAGGGCAACACGGTAGTTTTGACCCTGGTGGACCGGTTCTCGAAGGCGACCCATTTCATTCCCTTGCCCAAATTACCCTCAGCCAAGGAGACAGCGTTGACAGTCGTAAACCACGTCTTTCGCTTACATGGCCTTTCCGGTGGACGTGGTTTCCGACAGGGGACCCCAGTTTGTGTCCAAATTTTGGCGAGAATTTTGTAAGTTGCTGGGAGCGACTGTCAGTCTGTCCTCAGGGTTTCATCCCTAGAGCAATGGCCAAACCGAGAGAGCCAACCAAGATTTGGAAAGGGTGTTGCGATGTCTGGTCTCCAAGAATCCTTCCTCTTGGAGCCAACAACTGCCTATGGTGGAGTACGCCCACAATGCGTTACCGGTGTCATCCACGGGCCTATCTCCATTTGAATGTAGTTTAGGTTACCAGCCACCAATTTTTCCCAGTCTGGAATCCGAAGTCGCGGTCCCCTCCGCTCACGCCTTTGTCCAGAGGTGTCACCGCACTTGGACTAGAGCCCGTGAGACTTTACTCCAAGTTGGGGCGCGCACCAAGGCTAAAGCCGATCGCCACCGGTCTAAGCCTCCCGTTTACGTCATGGGTCAAAAAGTGTGGCTTTCAACCAAGAACATTCCTCTCCACTCCGTTTCTAATAAACTTGCTCCCAAATTCATTGGCCCGTTCACTGTCACCAAGATCATTAGTCCGGTGGCAGTCCGCCTCAACCTTCCACCGGTGTACAGGAGGATTCATCCCGTCTTTCACGTATCTAAAATTAAACCCGTGTTTCATTCTCCTATTAATCCGCCAGCCCCGGTTCCCCCCCCGCCGCGACTCGTAGACGGGGAGCCCACATTTTCGGTAAATCGTATTCTGGACTCAAGACGGAGGGGACACGGATTTCAGTACTTGGTGGACTGGGAGGGGTTACGGTCCAGAGGAGAGAAATTGGGTACCTGCTGGATCACTCTCTTATCGATGATTACAATCGACAGGTAGGGGAACCTGGGAACACCAGGAGGCGTTCTTAGGAGAGGGGTACTGTCACGGTTCACTAATTCATTGCTTCCTTCTCGTCCCGTGTTATTGTTGTGATGTGTGTGTGTGTAGATGTGTGTGGGCGTGACCGAGCCATCACCGCTGATCAGCGCCTCAGCTGAGCCTCGTTGACAGTGCTAGCTGCAGCTCATTCACGCACCTTCAAATACTCTCCAGTTTCTCCTCTCCATTGTCAGATCGTTGTTGATGTCTTCACGTGCCGTCTCTAGTTCCCTGTTCCGGTTGGCGTTTCTGACCCTTGCTGATGTCTGGTGTCGTGAGTCGGTGTTCCGTTCAGCATTGCTGTGTTCCTCGTTCTGGGTCTGGATTCTTCACTCTTCACCAGCGGATCCGGCTCTTCACCACCATTCATCTGTGTTGTTCATCAAGGTCCCTGCGCCACTCATCACCATCGTGTTATTGTTTATTGTTTTCACTATCTGGTTACTTAATAAAGTACCGATTCACTCGCAAACTTGCTTCCTCATTTCTAACATGACAACTGGTTTGTAGTGCAAACTGTTTTACCGTTTACTGCACGTTGTTATTCTCCTCGTTATTTACTTACAGTGGCTAATGAACCGGAAGTCTCACCCATAGGCTTACTTCCACGTTGAAGAAAAATGTTGATATTGCAAATGAATTGTAAAGAAATACACTTAAATTGCACGAAATGTACTTGAAGTGGTTCCTTTTTAACACAATTTAATATATTAAAATATAATGCAAATAGCTTAAAATTGATATTAAGCATATCTTGAAGCTGTATCTTTCCTAGTTTGTTAGTAGCAGAAACAGCAGCAGTGATACATGTCTCATGTTTAAAGCAGTAGGAATGCTCAGATCTGACTCTGCCTGTGATGTGATTTGATCACATACAGTGCCCTCCACTAATATTGGCACCTTGGTAAATATGAACAAAGGCGGCTGTGAAAAAAAAAGAAGCAATGTTTATCCTTTTGATCTTTCATTAAAAAAAATTCACAAAATTCTAACCTAACACTGAAGTAAAACAGTTGGGAAGTGTGTGTGTGGGGGAACTCATTGTGAAATAAATGCTTTCTCTAGTTCATGCTGGCCACAATTATTGGCACCCAATTATTGCAACATCCTTTCCCAAGATAACAGCTCTGAGTTTTCTCCTATAATGCCTGAAGAGTTTAGAGAACACCTGATAAGAGATCAGAGACCATTCCTTCATCCAGAATCTCTCCAGATCCTTTAGATTCACAGCTCCATGTTAGTACTTCTTCTCTTCAGTTCACCCCGCTCATTTTCTATAGGGTTCAGGTCAGAGGACTGGGATGGCCATGGCAAAAGCTTCATTTTGTGCTCAGTGACACATTTTTGTTGATTTTGATGTTTGTTTTGGATTATTGTCCTGATGGAAGATCCAACCACAACCCATTATAAGATTTCTAACAGAGGCAGTCAGGTTTAGATTTTCTATCTGTTGGTATTTGATAGAATCCATGATGCCATGTATCTGAACAAGACGTCCAGGACCTCCTGCAGACAAACAGGCCCACAACATTAAAGATCCAGCAGTATATTTAACCGTGGGCATGGGGGACTTTTTATCCCTGTTTGTACTAAACTCATCTGGTGGGTTTGCTGCCAAAAAGCTATTTTTTTAGTTTCATCTGACCATAGAAGCCAGTGCCATTTGAAGTTCCAGTCCTGTCTGACAACTGAATATGCTGGAGTTTGGTGTGGTGTGTTAATGTGGTGATGTAGGGGCTGTTTAATGTTAGGCTTTCTGACCCCAAGACTGAACTAATCTCTGCAATTCTTCAGCTGTGATCCTTTGAGAGTCTTTGGCCTTTGGTGCTACAAAATGTAAATATGAATGGGAATATACTTCAGAGATATTTTACTCATAAGAATTTCTAGGGGTGTGAATAATTGTGGCCAACATGCATTGGAGAAAAGCATTTATTTCATCATGAGATATCCTACCCACATTCAATTTTTTTACTTCAATGATAGGATAGAATTTTGTGATTTTTTTTGAATGAAAGATCAAAAGGATAAACAATGCAGATTTATTTTCACAGACACCTTTGCTCATATTTACCAAGGGTGCCAATATTAGTGGAGGGCACTGTATCTTAAAGGGGTCATATGATGTTGCTAAAAAGAACATTATTTATTTTTATTTATTTATTATAAAAAAAATATATAATTTTTTATAAATTTATTATTTATTATTATTTTGTGTATTTGGTGTAATGCAATGTGTTTATGTGGTTTAAGGTTCAAAAAACACATTATTTTTCACATACTGTACATTATTGTTGCTCCTCTATGCCCCGCCTTTCTGAAATGCGGCAATTTTTACAAAGCTCATCGTTCTGAGAAGCGAGGCGTGCTCTGATTGTCCAGCTCTCCAGTGCGTTGTGATTGGCCGAATACCTCAAGCGAATACCTGAGACGGAAATGTTACGCCCCTTATTATGTTGCGATGCCGTGTCCCGGCGTGACGACACAAAAACAATAAAAACCCATTATAAACGAGGCATTTGTTGCATCCAGTGGGGACATAATTACTGATTATAATGACTTATACTGTCTTTTTACGTGTCACGTTGCATTGCGCCGCGTAAACATTACCATGTCTGCATTTGTGATCGGAGAAACGACAAACAACAAGCGCTACTCTACACTGCTCAAAACTCACGTTTGAATCATCAGTAGCAAATTCTTTAAATAAGAAAATGTACTTACAGGCTGTGAGTCAGAAGCGCCAGACTGTCCTTGCAAAGTTGGAATTGCTCCACATTATAGAAACAGCCTTTGTGCAGCCAGCATTGTAGGCTACTCTTCCAAGTTCAGGAAATAGTCCCCCATAAAATGCGCTGCACACACTCTAATATATGTGTTGAACTGTTCTGGAACAGTGTTGTAAACACAACTTAACCACTGATTTCTAGTTGTGTCCTCTTTTGGAAGCCCAAACAAAGTACTTTCGCTTTCACAACGAAACACAGCGTCTCCAGGACATGGTGCTGGCAGCAGCAACAATACTACAGCGAGAATAAAAATAACGCCCCTTTCTTTGCGTATACATTTGGGAGGTGTTTTGCAAATCTTCCCACACAGTGACGTAGACATGTGGGGGTGTTTGAATGAGCCGTTTTAGGGGGGCGTGGTCGAGTCTTAACTTTTATAAAGAATATCTCTTTGGTTTTGAGACTTTAGTCTTTGCAACTTCAGGGATCTTATCTATTCTATGCACAAACAGCTTGTAACACTCCAAAGAGAAAGGACAACTTGAAATCACATCATATGACCCCTTTAATAGAGTTACCACTGAGCTTCATCTGTGTTCCCCGCTGTGCCCTTGCATGCATTGTCTGGCTATGTCTTGCTGTTTGCAGGTGCAGCTACAGAGAAAATTTGCAGGCTTCGGTGGTTTTTACCAGTGTGCACTGAAGTGAGTGAGGTCACAGCTGTTATTCTATGAGAAAATTGTGTTTTGAGGACACAGGGTGCTGGGCTTCAGCAGAAGTGTATGAGTGTTGCTTCATCAACGTAGCGACCCAAAACTGACCATTTTAATTCATCACATGTTTGTGGCTTGTACATCTGACTTGGGACTCAAGGCTGATTTATACTTCTGCGTCGGACCTACGCCGTAGCCTTTATGCCATAGGCTATGCGCAGGGATTAACATAAGGGCTTGGTGGGGCTGAAGCCCCAGGGCATATGGATTGAGGGGGCCCGTGATTGGCTGTGGAGGAAAGGAAAAGTAGACCTAGAATTGATTGGCCATCGGGAGCACGCAAGCTTTTCCTGGTGTGCCGATTGCCGAAACCCCACCACACCTACACATATTCCTGTTATTAAAGCTAAAGGATTTATGTAGCCTACATTAGCTCTCGACACAAGCGCACAAGAAAGATTAATCCTTGTTTAGTGTCTGCGCTATTTCAGTCCAAATGATATGAGCGATACAAATGTCTTTGTACTCGTTTACACTAGAGTAGCAGGTATCTTCTAATCGCCTCGGCTTTACTGTAGCATGGGAAGCAAACACTAAAAGCCAAGTGATGAAACGGCACTACCTGTTTAGACCGTGCAGCGCAAGAGAACAGCTGGACCACACCGGACCGGTGTCTCCCGCCCGCACAGCGCTGACAACGACTGGAGCTCCACAATTTCACTGCTCTATTGAAGTGATAATAAGCAGTGCTTGGCCATTTGAATTCGAGACGTGACACTTATATGTGAACAGTAAAGTCATTGAGTCAGTGGTGAAGCTAGCAGAAACCAGATTGAAGCACCGACCATGTAAACTGATGTGTCGAGGTCAACTGTACAAAACTGTAAATAAGTTGCAATTTAAATCATCCATCTTTGTGGATTTATTAAAGACTGTTTTCCGTTATTAATCTTTGTGCATTCATTATACACCGCATGTCTTATTTTTTTACTCGGATATCTCCAACAACTGATGTTTTTTTTTAAGCAAAGTGCCGCTGTCTGGGGAGTCAAAAGATAATTACGTCATCATTAATCTGCAGGCTGCACTCTGTGAGTGTGGCGGCAAGAAAATAAATAAAAAGAGTGGGTGTGTGAGAAAATAATAATAAAAAAGAGTGGGGCTGCGGTAAAATAATAAATAAAAACTGTGGCTGCTAGAAAATAATAAATAAAAAGAGTGGGGCTGTGAGAAAATAATAAATAAAAAGAGTGGGGCTGTGAGAAAATAATAAATAAAAAGAGTGGGGCTGTGAGAAAATAATAAATAAAAAGAGTGGGGCTGTGAGAAAATAATAAATAAAAAGAGTGGGGCTGTGAGAAAATAATAAATAAAAAGAAAGCATTCATATTTCAACCCAGTGGAATAAAAACACTGCCCTCGCGACCAAAAAACTGACCAGCCCACTGGGAATTCTCCTGGTGCTCCAATCCAGATTAGCCAATCCGGGCCTGTCTCTCACTCAGAGTGGACTCACCGGCTTGGTCAGAAACGTAAGCAGGTGCCCCTCGGACACCATATAAAAGATATTGGCTATCATTTATCCTGTTTAGAGTACAATCTACTGAACATTTTATGCTGTGATTGATGTAAATACAGGTTCACTTAAACATCTTGATGTGAGGTGTTCTGAAGCTTTTAGGAGTTTTGTAAAATTAAAGGTTTGTTTTACCTTTGAATTTTGCTCTTATTTTAAACCGCAGGTGAATTTTCAAATCATCAGATCTTAGAAGAGCATGTTAATATTTTAGATAATAATTTAAATACATCTACAATTTAATGATGTAATGACATGCGCCCAGGGGCGCAACTGCACTTTTGCCGAGGGGTATGCAAGATCAGTATCGGCGCCCCCCTGTATTCTAGTATCCTCTAACACTAACTCGCGCAGAAAACTTTCTGCAAGTCAATGACCAAAACCCCATTACTAACTTGTGCATGGAAAGATACAAACTCATCAGGAGTAAAAAAGGTGACAAAGGTTTGAACCCCCTTTTTTAATACCATAGGGAAAAAAGTGAAAAGTAAAAACAAGAAAAAAAAAGAAATGTCACATAACTCCCTTTAACTCCTGATGGCAGACACCAGACAGTAGAACACATCCCCCCCTTGTTTAATTTGTCCCCCCTCAACCCCCAAAACGCGATCGATTTTAACCCTTTGACGCGCCACGCTTTGGCTGGCGCTGAGCCAGAGAGAGACAAGCTCAGAAAAAAGAAAGACGCGCTCAGTGCTTTTCATATTTCATAACTGTTCAGTGTTTTTAACCGAATAAAGTTTATTTTTGGATTTCAGACATTTAAATACACTTCAATTAAGTAAAAAAGACATTTAGTTTGTTAAATAGGCACTGATTTCTATGGAAAGCTGCAATAATAATCCTTTCAATTAATGGACGACGTGTTTTATTCCTATCAAATAGTAGGCCTACACATTGTGTAGGTTACTATAAAGTTTATTCTGTTTTTATCCCAGCTAAACAGCCACTTAGTTCGCTTATGTCTTGGGCCGGCTCTGGGTTGTGGTCCTACCAAAGTCAGAAGAACATCTGCTCCAGGTTGGTGCTGGCTTTGCTTCTCTCACCAATCACCAGGCATTTGGTAAAGCTGTTGGAGCAATTGATGGATGCTATGTGAGAATAAAACCACCAGCTGGCCCTGATTGACAGTGTTATAAAAACAGAAAGCTGTTTGCCTCCATCCTGCTTCAAGGGATATGCGACCATCAAGGGGCATCTTTAGACATTTTTATAGGGTACCCAGGGAGTGTCCACGACTCACGGGTGTTTAAGAACAGCCCCATTTACAAACAGACAAAGTATCCACCTCAGGGCTTTTTCCTCCCCTGCACAGAGAAGCCAATCGCAATCATGACACCATTTAAGAATCCAGCCTCACCATCTACTTAGCGCTTCAATGAACATCTTTCCAAAGGCCGCTCAATTATTGAACGTGCTTTTGGAATGATGAAGACGCGATTTAGAGCCATCTTCCTTCAGGCACTTGAAGTGCATCCAACATTTGCACCGAAAGTTGCATTATTTGACTCTATATTTGACCTTTACTTAAAACACAACTTCAATGTCAGATAAAAGAATTTACAATTTAGGGTGACAAAATGTTTTCATATTTATGTGTATACAGGTAATAGTCGCATGCACCATGCTGCACAACATCTGCCTTGGTGTTGGCGACATTATACCACCAGACGACAGCCAAGAAGAAGATGAAGATGATGTGGAGGCATGCAATCAAGGGGAGGCAGTATCTGGTGCAGCATGGCGTTTGAGAACCAAGTGTCTGCCTTACAGGATGTCAACCAAGACCACGACTACATAAATCATCTTAACTAAAAAAGTGAGTTGAACACACTAAATACAATTTAATAATTGGCTACAAATACTGATTTTAAAATGAAATTGTTACAGGGCTGACGAGACGTGAGACATGCGGATCCATTTGCAAGGCTTTATTGTGAAACATGGTCAATAACACAAGCAGGGTCAGTAACTTGTAAACAGGTATGGCAGGGGCAAAACACAGAGCAGTCCGTTGAACAAGCGTGGGTCGACGATCAGCGTACAGTATCCAGAGGGCTAGGCAGAGAGATAATCCAAGGTAATGAGCAATAATCCAAACGAGATGAAACAAGAGTCCAAAGGGCAAAGCAGAGGGAATATCCAGATAAACGGGCAGAATCAAACACGGGAGATCTAAACTAGGTAACAGAAAACACGGGCAGAAGGAAACTAGGAATACAGGTAACGCTTTGTATGTAGCTGTGCTAACAATACTCGGCAGGGTGTGAGAGAAAGTCCAAGGTTTATGTAGTGTGTGTGATTGGGTGATAGTGATGTGAGATTGTGTTCGGGTGTAAGCGTGATGATTGTGAACAGCTGTGTGGGTGCAGTGAATGATGGGAGATGCAGTCTCTGAGTGATCTGTGACTGTGTGAAAGTCCATGAGATGGGAGAGTGACCCCTGGTGGTGAGTTCATGACTTGGATTTGTGACATAGCCCCCCCCCCAAGGAGCGGCTTCCAGACGCTCCTAAACAATCCTAGGAGGGCAGAGGAGCGGAGGCGGAACAGGGAGAGGGACGGAGGGCCAGGTCCATGTGGAAGCCAGGGTGGAGAGGATGGAACTGGTACCCACCAGGGCGGAGCAGGCAGATCTGGAGCCCACCAGGGCGGAGCAGATGGACCCGGAGCCCACCAGGGCGGAGCAGACAGAACTGGAGCCCTCCAGGGCGGAACAGATGGACCCGGAGCCCACCAGGGCGGAGCAGACAGAACTGGAGCCCTCCAGGGTGGAACAGATGGACCCGGAGCCCACCAGGGCGGAGCAGAAAGAACTAGAGCCCCCCAGGGCAGAGCGGACGGACCTGGAGCCCCCCAGGGCGGAGCAGACGGACCTGGAGCCCCCCAGGGCGGAGCAGACAGGACTGGAGCCCCCCAGGGCGGAGCAAACGGACCTGGAGCCCACCAGACCAGAGCAGGGTCGTAGACCGGGCAGGAAACCATGTCTGAGTCCGAGATCTGGGGGAAAACAGAGACAGACAACACAGAGAGACAGACAACACAGGGAGAGCCTTCCTGGTCTCAGGGGCCTTGGCTGAGCAGGTCTGGGAGTCACAGGCGGCCTCCATAGCCGTGCCAAGGCAGGACAGGAAATCCCAGACGGCCTCCATAGCAGTGACAGGGCCGGACGGGGAATCACTGACGGCCTCCATAGCCGTGACAGGACCTGACAGGAATTCATAGGCGGCCTCTATAGTCGTGACTGGGCCGGACATGTAATCACGGGCGGTCTCTATAGTCGTGACTGGGCAGGACAGAGACTCACAGGCGGCCTTCACAGCCGTGACCGGGCAGGGCATGGAATCACAGGCGGCCTCTATAGCCGTGACTGGGCAGGACAGGGAATCACAGACGGCCTCCTTAGCCGTGACAGGACAGGGCGAGAGTTCACAGGCGGCCTCCTTAGCCGTGACAGGACAGGGTGAAAGTTCACAGACGGCCCTCTTAGCCGTGACAGGGCAGGCTGAAGATTCACAAGCGGCCTCTATAGCCGTGACTGGACAGGGCAAGAGTTCACAGACGGCTTCTTTAGCCGGGGCAGGACAGGGCGTGAGTTCATAGACCGCCTCCATGGCCGGGGCAGGACAGGGTGAGAGTTCATTGGTGGATACCACCGACACCTCTGGAGGTTCTGCAGCTAACGCCGCCACCTCTGGAGGTTTTACGGTGGTAACATGACAGGCTGAGAGTGTATTGCTGGGCGCCACCACCTTGCAAGGAGCGGAAACGAGAACCACCGCTTCAGAAGGTTCTGCAGCAGGTGCTGCCACCTCTGGAGACATTACAGTGGACGTCGCTACCTCAGGCAGTCCAATGGTGGTGTACGCAGCCCAAATGCAACATAAAGCGATCCCTATCATGGGAAGCGCTTCAGACAGGGAAATCAGTTCAGGGACAGGAGGGCCAAAGTGAGTGGGTTTGGGGATACCAGCAGCGCGTGCAGACACCAGTGGTGCATCCCTCACGCTGGATATCAGACAGGGAACTCGAAGGACTGACCTTGAGTCTCTGGGTGTGACAGACTCTGGCAGTTCGGCGAAGACATGAAGAGGCTCTTGCTGAAGAGCTGAGACGTGAAGAGGCTCTGGCTGAGGAGCTGAGACGTGAAGAGGCTCTGGCTGAGGAGCTGAGACGTGAGGAGGCTCTGGCTGGTCAGCTGTGACGTGGCGTGACTCTGGCTGGTCAGCTGTGACGTGGCGTGACTCTGGCTGGTCAGCTGTGACGTGGCGTGACTCTGGCTGGACAGCTGTGACGTGGCGTGACTCTGGCTGGACAGCTGTGACTTGGCGTGACTCTGGCTGGACAGCTGTGACGTGGCGTGACTCTGGCTGGACAGCTGTGACGTGGCGTGACTCTGGCTGGACAGCTGTGACGTGGCGTGACTCTGGCTGGACAGCTGTGCTTTGGCTTGACTCGCGGAGATCACTGGTGGCTTGGCTTGACTTGTGATGATCAACTGTGCTTTGGCTTGACTCGTGACGATCAACTGTAGCTCGGCTTGACTCACGGAGATCACTGGTGGCTTGGCTTGGCTTGTGATGATCAACTGTGCTTTGGCTTGACTCGTGACGATCAACTGTATCTCGGCTTGACTCTCGGAGATCACTGGTGGCTTGGCTTGGCTTTTTAACATAGGCTGTGGCTTGATGTGGCTTTTTAACATAGGCTGTGACTTGACTTGGTTCTTTAACATCAGCGGCGACTTGACTTGGCTTTTTAACATAATCTGTGGCTTGACTTGGCTCTTTAACATAATCTGTGGCTTGACTTGGCTTTCTAACATAGGCTATGACCTGACTTGGTTCTTTAACATCCGCTGGGACTTGACTTGACTCATAGCTGGCAGCACCGACATGACGGGGTGTTGGTGTGGCCGCCATTTTGGATACGGACTTGGTGTCGCTGTCCTCTTCCGCGACACCCACCGTGAACGAAGAGCCAGCACGCAGCAAAGCATATTCAATAAAATCCCTTAAACTAGCCTTAAACCGTCCTTCAGGTAACCAGGATTTTACGGGTTCATTAAGTCCGAAACGAAAAATGTCTTTCAAGGCAACCTCATCAAAATTTACCTCGTTAGATAATCTACAAAATTGTGAGACGTATTCCTCTATGGATAAGCTCCCTTGACGTAAATCACATAGTCGATAGGCTGCATCCATACCTGACCAGAGTCTGTTAGAAAAGCCGCTGGATCCTGGTGAGGCCGAGTATTCTGTTACAGGGCTGACGAGACGTGAGAAATGCTGATCCATTTGCAAGGCTTTATTGTGAAACATGGTCAATAACACAAGCAGGGTCAGTAACTGGTAAACAGGTATGGCAGGGGCAAAACACAGAGCAGTCCGTTGAACAAGCGTGGGTCGACGATCAGCGTACAGTATCCAGAGGGCTAGGCAGAGAGATAATCCAAGGTAACGAGCAATAATCCAAACGAGATGAAACAAGAGTCCAAAGGGCAAAGCAGAGGGAATATCCAGATAAACGGGCAGAATCAAACACGGGAGATCTAAACTAGGTAACAGAAAACACGGGCAGAAGGAAACTAGGAATACAGGTAACGCTTTGTATGTAGCTGTGCTAACAATACTCGGCAGGGTGTGAGAGAAAGTCCAAGGTTTATGTAGTGTGTGTGATTGGGTGATAGTGATGTGAGATTGTGTTCAGGTGTAAGCGTGATGATTGTGAACAGCTGTGTAGGTGCAGTGAATGATGGGAGATGCAGTCTCTGAGTGATCTGTGACTGTGTGAAAGTCCATGAGATGGGAGAGTGACCCCTGGTGGTGAGTTCATGACTTGGATTTGTGACAGAAATATATAATTACCTATACTTAAGTTTAATGTAGATTATGCAGTATTATAAACTGATAACTGATTACCTTTTCATGGAATTTTAAAATCCTTAACCCAGTATATATTTTTTTTCTTCTTTTGTTCTTAGGCTTACTTGGAAGTCAGCATGAGAGCTCACACAACACAGCACATGACATCTTTTTCATGTTTTATCTTTTATTTTTGTTAATGTATAAATATATATATTTATTCATTAATGATTGTGTTTAGCCATTTAGAATTTATTCATTTAAAGATTTAGTGAAATGTTGACAATAATATTTGTAAGTAACAATAGTAAGTAAATATTGTAAATAGTAGTAAATATTTTTGTTACATTTTATCAATTAATTTTTCAAGTAAATTAAAGAGCCTATCACTCCTCGCCCTGTCTTCTTCATCTCTCCTTTCTTCCCACTCCTTCTGACGTGCCATGTCTTCTTTACGGAGCTCAAGAAGAGGATCTGTTTTGTTTTTCTCTTTCTTGGCCTTGACTGCTCTGTCCCTGACCTCTCCTGTGGTTCTACTTCCTGGGTAGGCTCAACAGAACTGCAACCTGGCCGTGGTTCATCATCAGGCAGTGAAGCTATGAGAACAGGGGGGGAAATGGAAGGCCGCTGACCCAACATCTCATCCATCAGAACAAACCACGGCCAGGTTTCAACAGTTGGCTTTCCGTTGTTCAGGCCCTCACCTGACCCTGGATGTTTGCATTCCTAAGACAAAAAAATGTTAATGGTGGTGGCATAAATCATAATAGCATTAAAGATCTTAAGTCTGTAAAGTTGTCAATACAGGGTTCTACAGTGCGACCATTTCAGTTGCATTAGTGAGATCGAGATGAATTAAGGAGCTTGACTTTTAATGATTAAGTGGGTTTGCAATAGAGCTGGAGTCAAGTCCAGCTTTGTCGAGTCCAAGACAAGTCCAAGACCAGGACTAGTCGAGTCCAAAGAGGCTCGAGTCCAAGTCAAGTCCAAGTCCAAAAATTTAGAGTCCAAGTCAAGACCGAGACCAAATGAGAGAAAAAAAGGATCCTCTTCAAAACCACATGCTTAATTATTGATATGTGATAAGAGAGACAGCATATCTCCTATTCTAAGAAAATAATTTTGCATTATTATTTGTAATGATCAAAAAGCATGTGCAAAGTAACAACTCTGTAGGACAGGGGTCTCCAAACTAGATCCTGGAGGGCCAATGCCTTGCAGACTTTTGCTCCAACTGGCTTTAACACACGTATCTGGAAGTTTCTAGTGTGTCTAGTAAGAGCTTGAAGAGCTGGTTCAAGTGTGTTTAATTAGGGTTGGAGCTAAACTCTGCAGAACACCAGCCCTCTAGGACCGAGTTTGGAGCTGTAGGATCAAATTATTTTTATTTACTTTATTTACATTTTATTTACTTTAGGTATAGCAATTTCACACAAGCTGAAGTGCAACTTCACATTTTCAGTCTTTTTATTATAGTGTAACAGTATTGTTATACAATATTATACATAATATACTGCTTTATAATAATAATAATTGTGTATAACAATATTGTAGTGTAACAATAACATTCTGGGCTGCCAATGGAAAATGTAACAAATAACAAGCAACACAGGTGTCACTAAAAAATTTGCAAAACATTTTAACTCCAAAATGACTGCAATGAACATGTTCCCATTCTTGAACTTATTACTTGTAATAAACCAAAGTAGCATTTTCAACAAAAAAAACAACTAAGTAATAAACATGAACATCTTCAGCTGTGTGTGTATTTGTTTGCCTTAGGCCATATAATATTTAACATATTCAGGAGTACCAGTCA
This sequence comes from Aspiorhynchus laticeps, assembly GCA_023376895.1. Lineage (NCBI taxonomy): Eukaryota > Metazoa > Chordata > Actinopteri > Cypriniformes > Cyprinidae > Aspiorhynchus > Aspiorhynchus laticeps. Next base: position 25,624 of record JALXFT010000841.1, on the reverse strand, counting down.
AATCAAAATCCCCCAGGGGTTTACCAACACAGTTTTAGTGCAGAATTGGATGCAAGTAAGGGATAGCAGGACCCTGACCTGAACTGGCTCTCATGTTCATACTGCAATGACAATGAGAATATGATTCATCTTTCACCCCTATTTCTAACCTCATAAAAAAAGTCGGTAACACTTTACAATAAGGTGTCATTTGTTAATATTAGTTTAATGTATTAACAAACAATGAACAATACATTTATTACACTATTTATTTATCTATGTTAACATTATTTAATAAAAATACAGTTGTTCATTCATTGTTAGTTCATGTTAGTTCACAGTGCATTAATGTTAACAAACACAACTTGTCATTTGAATAATGCATTAGTGAATGCTAAAATTAAAGTTAACTAATATTAATAAATGCTGTAGAAGGAATATTCATTATTAGTTCATGTTAACTAATGTAGTTAACTAATGAACATTATTGTAAAGTGTTACCAAAGAGTCAAATACAAAGGCTAATTCTTACCTCTCTTTGTGGTGTCTTTGCAGGTGCCTTACGAAATTAGATGTTGTCCCACAGGTTTCTGCAATAGTTTTGTTGCAAAATTTGCAGTTGGCCTTGTGTTTCTTATTCTTCCGTGCCCTGTCAAAGAATTATCTGTGGTTTGTAAAACCATACTGTATAATGCTGCTGTTTGCTGACATCGTGTCTGTTATCAAAAATTAAAATGATTGATGCCTTTGCACAGCGCGTGCACACAAAGCCCGGGATCAGCTCGGGATATGACGCATGCGCGGATTGTGCGCGGTTAAGGCTATAAAGGATACGTTTGGCACTACTGGGCATGCGCACATAAATACAGCATAATTTTTGTCACACTGTACAACAATAATTATTATTTCATTATTGTAAAGAGTAAGTTTAGGGCTGGGGTAGGTGTAGACGTTAATAAAACACAATCTAACAGATAGAAAATTAAATTAGAAACATCTAAACTTTTCAGAACCAGCAAGTGCACCGTGGGTCACGTGACAAGAACCAGCCAATCAGCTTCATCCTTTCCCGTAATAAAATTGAAAGCTAAGCCAAGATGGAGAAACAGCTGATCATAGCTGTACAAGGATAGCCATTTTTTAAATAAATTTAGTTGCAGAGCTACTGCGAGGGATTTTTAGTGATGGAAATCCATTTATCCTTTGCTGAAACCGCGCGTCTTCATGGAGAGCGCAGGTCATGGTTGCTTAGCAACAGCAGACGCCACGGGAGCGCAAGCATATACAAAGTGCTTTGGAAAGAAGGAGAAAGCGACGCGCCTAGCTTTTTCCACGCGTTTTTAGGCGCGACATGCGAATGTGGTTTTGTTTTGAAGGAGAAAAAAATCATAATGCTGGACTCGGTTGAGACCAAGGAGAACATTTGGCGAGTCCAATGACCAAGTCCGAGACAAGTCCGAGTGCAAACACCAACGAGTCCGAGACAAGTCCGAGACAATAGAAAAATATCTTGAGACCGGACTCGAGTACTACAGCATCCAGATAAGTCGCGAATATGAAAACATTTGGATTCGTGTCGAATGAAAGAGGTAGGCATCAGTTTCACCTTAAATTAATTCGTTTTTGGCTTTACATTTATTGCCTAAACGCTTTAAATCACCTTAACTTTAGAGGATTTTTTGTGGAGAGAAGGAAACTTTAACTGTGTTTATAATGTTTGTAAACATTCTGCTTTTACCTGCATTTTAGCCTACATTATTTCTGAATGTAATCATAAAATGCGACTTAGCCCATGTTTTTTTCCCTCAAAACGCAATTTTATAAGAGCGTTTAACAATGCAGCAAACATTTTTAAATATCTTGAAAAAATAATTTAATATCTTTAAAGCGTTAGCAGATATTTTCTTTTGTTTAGTAGGCTACATTTGGCCAAAATCTATAAAAGACAATGCTGTATTGGCTATGATTAATCGCAGTGGGTTAAGATACCAGATTTTCTGTGTTGTACATTTTTTCTTTTCTTTTTTGAGTAAAGAAAACGCTGTAGAGGAATGGCGTCATTGGTTGGAAGGGTCGAGCGTACCTTTTATCGTCTGGACCGATCACAAGAACCTAGAATATATCAGAACTGCTAAAAGATTGAACCCCAGGCAGGCTCGGTGGGCACTTTTTTTTCGGTCGTTTTGATTTTTCTCTCTCGTACCGCCCGGGTTCCAAGAACATCAAACCCGACTCTTTATCGTGCATTTTTGACCGTTCCGAACGCCCGTCTACTCCCGAGTGCATTTTACCCGAGACTCTTTTTGTCTCCACACTCACATGGGAGGTCGAGTCGAGGGTCAAAGTGGCCTTAGAAGGGGTAATGCCTCCACCCGGTTGCCCACCGAATCGGTTATTTGTGCCGGAGGGATTACGGTCCGACGTTATTCAGTGGGGGCATTGTTCCAACGTGGCTTGTCATCCAGGAGTCAATCACACTAGTTTTTTGGTTAAGCAACGATTCTGGTGGCCACGCATGGCTCGCGACATTCACAGTTTTGTTTTGGCTTGCTCGGTTTGTGCCACTGGTAAGACTTCCAATCGACCCCCAGATGGGTTACTTCAACCGCTGCCTGTCCCTTCGAGACCCTGGTCCCACATTGCGCTAGATTTTATCACCGCCCTCCCGCCCTCTCAGGGCAACACGGTAGTTTTGACCCTGGTGGACCGGTTCTCGAAGGCGACCCATTTCATTCCCTTGCCCAAATTACCCTCAGCCAAGGAGACAGCGTTGACAGTCGTAAACCACGTCTTTCGCTTACATGGCCTTTCCGGTGGACGTGGTTTCCGACAGGGGACCCCAGTTTGTGTCCAAATTTTGGCGAGAATTTTGTAAGTTGCTGGGAGCGACTGTCAGTCTGTCCTCAGGGTTTCATCCCTAGAGCAATGGCCAAACCGAGAGAGCCAACCAAGATTTGGAAAGGGTGTTGCGATGTCTGGTCTCCAAGAATCCTTCCTCTTGGAGCCAACAACTGCCTATGGTGGAGTACGCCCACAATGCGTTACCGGTGTCATCCACGGGCCTATCTCCATTTGAATGTAGTTTAGGTTACCAGCCACCAATTTTTCCCAGTCTGGAATCCGAAGTCGCGGTCCCCTCCGCTCACGCCTTTGTCCAGAGGTGTCACCGCACTTGGACTAGAGCCCGTGAGACTTTACTCCAAGTTGGGGCGCGCACCAAGGCTAAAGCCGATCGCCACCGGTCTAAGCCTCCCGTTTACGTCATGGGTCAAAAAGTGTGGCTTTCAACCAAGAACATTCCTCTCCACTCCGTTTCTAATAAACTTGCTCCCAAATTCATTGGCCCGTTCACTGTCACCAAGATCATTAGTCCGGTGGCAGTCCGCCTCAACCTTCCACCGGTGTACAGGAGGATTCATCCCGTCTTTCACGTATCTAAAATTAAACCCGTGTTTCATTCTCCTATTAATCCGCCAGCCCCGGTTCCCCCCCCGCCGCGACTCGTAGACGGGGAGCCCACATTTTCGGTAAATCGTATTCTGGACTCAAGACGGAGGGGACACGGATTTCAGTACTTGGTGGACTGGGAGGGGTTACGGTCCAGAGGAGAGAAATTGGGTACCTGCTGGATCACTCTCTTATCGATGATTACAATCGACAGGTAGGGGAACCTGGGAACACCAGGAGGCGTTCTTAGGAGAGGGGTACTGTCACGGTTCACTAATTCATTGCTTCCTTCTCGTCCCGTGTTATTGTTGTGATGTGTGTGTGTGTAGATGTGTGTGGGCGTGACCGAGCCATCACCGCTGATCAGCGCCTCAGCTGAGCCTCGTTGACAGTGCTAGCTGCAGCTCATTCACGCACCTTCAAATACTCTCCAGTTTCTCCTCTCCATTGTCAGATCGTTGTTGATGTCTTCACGTGCCGTCTCTAGTTCCCTGTTCCGGTTGGCGTTTCTGACCCTTGCTGATGTCTGGTGTCGTGAGTCGGTGTTCCGTTCAGCATTGCTGTGTTCCTCGTTCTGGGTCTGGATTCTTCACTCTTCACCAGCGGATCCGGCTCTTCACCACCATTCATCTGTGTTGTTCATCAAGGTCCCTGCGCCACTCATCACCATCGTGTTATTGTTTATTGTTTTCACTATCTGGTTACTTAATAAAGTACCGATTCACTCGCAAACTTGCTTCCTCATTTCTAACATGACAACTGGTTTGTAGTGCAAACTGTTTTACCGTTTACTGCACGTTGTTATTCTCCTCGTTATTTACTTACAGTGGCTAATGAACCGGAAGTCTCACCCATAGGCTTACTTCCACGTTGAAGAAAAATGTTGATATTGCAAATGAATTGTAAAGAAATACACTTAAATTGCACGAAATGTACTTGAAGTGGTTCCTTTTTAACACAATTTAATATATTAAAATATAATGCAAATAGCTTAAAATTGATATTAAGCATATCTTGAAGCTGTATCTTTCCTAGTTTGTTAGTAGCAGAAACAGCAGCAGTGATACATGTCTCATGTTTAAAGCAGTAGGAATGCTCAGATCTGACTCTGCCTGTGATGTGATTTGATCACATACAGTGCCCTCCACTAATATTGGCACCTTGGTAAATATGAACAAAGGCGGCTGTGAAAAAAAAAGAAGCAATGTTTATCCTTTTGATCTTTCATTAAAAAAAATTCACAAAATTCTAACCTAACACTGAAGTAAAACAGTTGGGAAGTGTGTGTGTGGGGGAACTCATTGTGAAATAAATGCTTTCTCTAGTTCATGCTGGCCACAATTATTGGCACCCAATTATTGCAACATCCTTTCCCAAGATAACAGCTCTGAGTTTTCTCCTATAATGCCTGAAGAGTTTAGAGAACACCTGATAAGAGATCAGAGACCATTCCTTCATCCAGAATCTCTCCAGATCCTTTAGATTCACAGCTCCATGTTAGTACTTCTTCTCTTCAGTTCACCCCGCTCATTTTCTATAGGGTTCAGGTCAGAGGACTGGGATGGCCATGGCAAAAGCTTCATTTTGTGCTCAGTGACACATTTTTGTTGATTTTGATGTTTGTTTTGGATTATTGTCCTGATGGAAGATCCAACCACAACCCATTATAAGATTTCTAACAGAGGCAGTCAGGTTTAGATTTTCTATCTGTTGGTATTTGATAGAATCCATGATGCCATGTATCTGAACAAGACGTCCAGGACCTCCTGCAGACAAACAGGCCCACAACATTAAAGATCCAGCAGTATATTTAACCGTGGGCATGGGGGACTTTTTATCCCTGTTTGTACTAAACTCATCTGGTGGGTTTGCTGCCAAAAAGCTATTTTTTTAGTTTCATCTGACCATAGAAGCCAGTGCCATTTGAAGTTCCAGTCCTGTCTGACAACTGAATATGCTGGAGTTTGGTGTGGTGTGTTAATGTGGTGATGTAGGGGCTGTTTAATGTTAGGCTTTCTGACCCCAAGACTGAACTAATCTCTGCAATTCTTCAGCTGTGATCCTTTGAGAGTCTTTGGCCTTTGGTGCTACAAAATGTAAATATGAATGGGAATATACTTCAGAGATATTTTACTCATAAGAATTTCTAGGGGTGTGAATAATTGTGGCCAACATGCATTGGAGAAAAGCATTTATTTCATCATGAGATATCCTACCCACATTCAATTTTTTTACTTCAATGATAGGATAGAATTTTGTGATTTTTTTTGAATGAAAGATCAAAAGGATAAACAATGCAGATTTATTTTCACAGACACCTTTGCTCATATTTACCAAGGGTGCCAATATTAGTGGAGGGCACTGTATCTTAAAGGGGTCATATGATGTTGCTAAAAAGAACATTATTTATTTTTATTTATTTATTATAAAAAAAATATATAATTTTTTATAAATTTATTATTTATTATTATTTTGTGTATTTGGTGTAATGCAATGTGTTTATGTGGTTTAAGGTTCAAAAAACACATTATTTTTCACATACTGTACATTATTGTTGCTCCTCTATGCCCCGCCTTTCTGAAATGCGGCAATTTTTACAAAGCTCATCGTTCTGAGAAGCGAGGCGTGCTCTGATTGTCCAGCTCTCCAGTGCGTTGTGATTGGCCGAATACCTCAAGCGAATACCTGAGACGGAAATGTTACGCCCCTTATTATGTTGCGATGCCGTGTCCCGGCGTGACGACACAAAAACAATAAAAACCCATTATAAACGAGGCATTTGTTGCATCCAGTGGGGACATAATTACTGATTATAATGACTTATACTGTCTTTTTACGTGTCACGTTGCATTGCGCCGCGTAAACATTACCATGTCTGCATTTGTGATCGGAGAAACGACAAACAACAAGCGCTACTCTACACTGCTCAAAACTCACGTTTGAATCATCAGTAGCAAATTCTTTAAATAAGAAAATGTACTTACAGGCTGTGAGTCAGAAGCGCCAGACTGTCCTTGCAAAGTTGGAATTGCTCCACATTATAGAAACAGCCTTTGTGCAGCCAGCATTGTAGGCTACTCTTCCAAGTTCAGGAAATAGTCCCCCATAAAATGCGCTGCACACACTCTAATATATGTGTTGAACTGTTCTGGAACAGTGTTGTAAACACAACTTAACCACTGATTTCTAGTTGTGTCCTCTTTTGGAAGCCCAAACAAAGTACTTTCGCTTTCACAACGAAACACAGCGTCTCCAGGACATGGTGCTGGCAGCAGCAACAATACTACAGCGAGAATAAAAATAACGCCCCTTTCTTTGCGTATACATTTGGGAGGTGTTTTGCAAATCTTCCCACACAGTGACGTAGACATGTGGGGGTGTTTGAATGAGCCGTTTTAGGGGGGCGTGGTCGAGTCTTAACTTTTATAAAGAATATCTCTTTGGTTTTGAGACTTTAGTCTTTGCAACTTCAGGGATCTTATCTATTCTATGCACAAACAGCTTGTAACACTCCAAAGAGAAAGGACAACTTGAAATCACATCATATGACCCCTTTAATAGAGTTACCACTGAGCTTCATCTGTGTTCCCCGCTGTGCCCTTGCATGCATTGTCTGGCTATGTCTTGCTGTTTGCAGGTGCAGCTACAGAGAAAATTTGCAGGCTTCGGTGGTTTTTACCAGTGTGCACTGAAGTGAGTGAGGTCACAGCTGTTATTCTATGAGAAAATTGTGTTTTGAGGACACAGGGTGCTGGGCTTCAGCAGAAGTGTATGAGTGTTGCTTCATCAACGTAGCGACCCAAAACTGACCATTTTAATTCATCACATGTTTGTGGCTTGTACATCTGACTTGGGACTCAAGGCTGATTTATACTTCTGCGTCGGACCTACGCCGTAGCCTTTATGCCATAGGCTATGCGCAGGGATTAACATAAGGGCTTGGTGGGGCTGAAGCCCCAGGGCATATGGATTGAGGGGGCCCGTGATTGGCTGTGGAGGAAAGGAAAAGTAGACCTAGAATTGATTGGCCATCGGGAGCACGCAAGCTTTTCCTGGTGTGCCGATTGCCGAAACCCCACCACACCTACACATATTCCTGTTATTAAAGCTAAAGGATTTATGTAGCCTACATTAGCTCTCGACACAAGCGCACAAGAAAGATTAATCCTTGTTTAGTGTCTGCGCTATTTCAGTCCAAATGATATGAGCGATACAAATGTCTTTGTACTCGTTTACACTAGAGTAGCAGGTATCTTCTAATCGCCTCGGCTTTACTGTAGCATGGGAAGCAAACACTAAAAGCCAAGTGATGAAACGGCACTACCTGTTTAGACCGTGCAGCGCAAGAGAACAGCTGGACCACACCGGACCGGTGTCTCCCGCCCGCACAGCGCTGACAACGACTGGAGCTCCACAATTTCACTGCTCTATTGAAGTGATAATAAGCAGTGCTTGGCCATTTGAATTCGAGACGTGACACTTATATGTGAACAGTAAAGTCATTGAGTCAGTGGTGAAGCTAGCAGAAACCAGATTGAAGCACCGACCATGTAAACTGATGTGTCGAGGTCAACTGTACAAAACTGTAAATAAGTTGCAATTTAAATCATCCATCTTTGTGGATTTATTAAAGACTGTTTTCCGTTATTAATCTTTGTGCATTCATTATACACCGCATGTCTTATTTTTTTACTCGGATATCTCCAACAACTGATGTTTTTTTTTAAGCAAAGTGCCGCTGTCTGGGGAGTCAAAAGATAATTACGTCATCATTAATCTGCAGGCTGCACTCTGTGAGTGTGGCGGCAAGAAAATAAATAAAAAGAGTGGGTGTGTGAGAAAATAATAATAAAAAAGAGTGGGGCTGCGGTAAAATAATAAATAAAAACTGTGGCTGCTAGAAAATAATAAATAAAAAGAGTGGGGCTGTGAGAAAATAATAAATAAAAAGAGTGGGGCTGTGAGAAAATAATAAATAAAAAGAGTGGGGCTGTGAGAAAATAATAAATAAAAAGAGTGGGGCTGTGAGAAAATAATAAATAAAAAGAGTGGGGCTGTGAGAAAATAATAAATAAAAAGAAAGCATTCATATTTCAACCCAGTGGAATAAAAACACTGCCCTCGCGACCAAAAAACTGACCAGCCCACTGGGAATTCTCCTGGTGCTCCAATCCAGATTAGCCAATCCGGGCCTGTCTCTCACTCAGAGTGGACTCACCGGCTTGGTCAGAAACGTAAGCAGGTGCCCCTCGGACACCATATAAAAGATATTGGCTATCATTTATCCTGTTTAGAGTACAATCTACTGAACATTTTATGCTGTGATTGATGTAAATACAGGTTCACTTAAACATCTTGATGTGAGGTGTTCTGAAGCTTTTAGGAGTTTTGTAAAATTAAAGGTTTGTTTTACCTTTGAATTTTGCTCTTATTTTAAACCGCAGGTGAATTTTCAAATCATCAGATCTTAGAAGAGCATGTTAATATTTTAGATAATAATTTAAATACATCTACAATTTAATGATGTAATGACATGCGCCCAGGGGCGCAACTGCACTTTTGCCGAGGGGTATGCAAGATCAGTATCGGCGCCCCCCTGTATTCTAGTATCCTCTAACACTAACTCGCGCAGAAAACTTTCTGCAAGTCAATGACCAAAACCCCATTACTAACTTGTGCATGGAAAGATACAAACTCATCAGGAGTAAAAAAGGTGACAAAGGTTTGAACCCCCTTTTTTAATACCATAGGGAAAAAAGTGAAAAGTAAAAACAAGAAAAAAAAAGAAATGTCACATAACTCCCTTTAACTCCTGATGGCAGACACCAGACAGTAGAACACATCCCCCCCTTGTTTAATTTGTCCCCCCTCAACCCCCAAAACGCGATCGATTTTAACCCTTTGACGCGCCACGCTTTGGCTGGCGCTGAGCCAGAGAGAGACAAGCTCAGAAAAAAGAAAGACGCGCTCAGTGCTTTTCATATTTCATAACTGTTCAGTGTTTTTAACCGAATAAAGTTTATTTTTGGATTTCAGACATTTAAATACACTTCAATTAAGTAAAAAAGACATTTAGTTTGTTAAATAGGCACTGATTTCTATGGAAAGCTGCAATAATAATCCTTTCAATTAATGGACGACGTGTTTTATTCCTATCAAATAGTAGGCCTACACATTGTGTAGGTTACTATAAAGTTTATTCTGTTTTTATCCCAGCTAAACAGCCACTTAGTTCGCTTATGTCTTGGGCCGGCTCTGGGTTGTGGTCCTACCAAAGTCAGAAGAACATCTGCTCCAGGTTGGTGCTGGCTTTGCTTCTCTCACCAATCACCAGGCATTTGGTAAAGCTGTTGGAGCAATTGATGGATGCTATGTGAGAATAAAACCACCAGCTGGCCCTGATTGACAGTGTTATAAAAACAGAAAGCTGTTTGCCTCCATCCTGCTTCAAGGGATATGCGACCATCAAGGGGCATCTTTAGACATTTTTATAGGGTACCCAGGGAGTGTCCACGACTCACGGGTGTTTAAGAACAGCCCCATTTACAAACAGACAAAGTATCCACCTCAGGGCTTTTTCCTCCCCTGCACAGAGAAGCCAATCGCAATCATGACACCATTTAAGAATCCAGCCTCACCATCTACTTAGCGCTTCAATGAACATCTTTCCAAAGGCCGCTCAATTATTGAACGTGCTTTTGGAATGATGAAGACGCGATTTAGAGCCATCTTCCTTCAGGCACTTGAAGTGCATCCAACATTTGCACCGAAAGTTGCATTATTTGACTCTATATTTGACCTTTACTTAAAACACAACTTCAATGTCAGATAAAAGAATTTACAATTTAGGGTGACAAAATGTTTTCATATTTATGTGTATACAGGTAATAGTCGCATGCACCATGCTGCACAACATCTGCCTTGGTGTTGGCGACATTATACCACCAGACGACAGCCAAGAAGAAGATGAAGATGATGTGGAGGCATGCAATCAAGGGGAGGCAGTATCTGGTGCAGCATGGCGTTTGAGAACCAAGTGTCTGCCTTACAGGATGTCAACCAAGACCACGACTACATAAATCATCTTAACTAAAAAAGTGAGTTGAACACACTAAATACAATTTAATAATTGGCTACAAATACTGATTTTAAAATGAAATTGTTACAGGGCTGACGAGACGTGAGACATGCGGATCCATTTGCAAGGCTTTATTGTGAAACATGGTCAATAACACAAGCAGGGTCAGTAACTTGTAAACAGGTATGGCAGGGGCAAAACACAGAGCAGTCCGTTGAACAAGCGTGGGTCGACGATCAGCGTACAGTATCCAGAGGGCTAGGCAGAGAGATAATCCAAGGTAATGAGCAATAATCCAAACGAGATGAAACAAGAGTCCAAAGGGCAAAGCAGAGGGAATATCCAGATAAACGGGCAGAATCAAACACGGGAGATCTAAACTAGGTAACAGAAAACACGGGCAGAAGGAAACTAGGAATACAGGTAACGCTTTGTATGTAGCTGTGCTAACAATACTCGGCAGGGTGTGAGAGAAAGTCCAAGGTTTATGTAGTGTGTGTGATTGGGTGATAGTGATGTGAGATTGTGTTCGGGTGTAAGCGTGATGATTGTGAACAGCTGTGTGGGTGCAGTGAATGATGGGAGATGCAGTCTCTGAGTGATCTGTGACTGTGTGAAAGTCCATGAGATGGGAGAGTGACCCCTGGTGGTGAGTTCATGACTTGGATTTGTGACATAGCCCCCCCCCCAAGGAGCGGCTTCCAGACGCTCCTAAACAATCCTAGGAGGGCAGAGGAGCGGAGGCGGAACAGGGAGAGGGACGGAGGGCCAGGTCCATGTGGAAGCCAGGGTGGAGAGGATGGAACTGGTACCCACCAGGGCGGAGCAGGCAGATCTGGAGCCCACCAGGGCGGAGCAGATGGACCCGGAGCCCACCAGGGCGGAGCAGACAGAACTGGAGCCCTCCAGGGCGGAACAGATGGACCCGGAGCCCACCAGGGCGGAGCAGACAGAACTGGAGCCCTCCAGGGTGGAACAGATGGACCCGGAGCCCACCAGGGCGGAGCAGAAAGAACTAGAGCCCCCCAGGGCAGAGCGGACGGACCTGGAGCCCCCCAGGGCGGAGCAGACGGACCTGGAGCCCCCCAGGGCGGAGCAGACAGGACTGGAGCCCCCCAGGGCGGAGCAAACGGACCTGGAGCCCACCAGACCAGAGCAGGGTCGTAGACCGGGCAGGAAACCATGTCTGAGTCCGAGATCTGGGGGAAAACAGAGACAGACAACACAGAGAGACAGACAACACAGGGAGAGCCTTCCTGGTCTCAGGGGCCTTGGCTGAGCAGGTCTGGGAGTCACAGGCGGCCTCCATAGCCGTGCCAAGGCAGGACAGGAAATCCCAGACGGCCTCCATAGCAGTGACAGGGCCGGACGGGGAATCACTGACGGCCTCCATAGCCGTGACAGGACCTGACAGGAATTCATAGGCGGCCTCTATAGTCGTGACTGGGCCGGACATGTAATCACGGGCGGTCTCTATAGTCGTGACTGGGCAGGACAGAGACTCACAGGCGGCCTTCACAGCCGTGACCGGGCAGGGCATGGAATCACAGGCGGCCTCTATAGCCGTGACTGGGCAGGACAGGGAATCACAGACGGCCTCCTTAGCCGTGACAGGACAGGGCGAGAGTTCACAGGCGGCCTCCTTAGCCGTGACAGGACAGGGTGAAAGTTCACAGACGGCCCTCTTAGCCGTGACAGGGCAGGCTGAAGATTCACAAGCGGCCTCTATAGCCGTGACTGGACAGGGCAAGAGTTCACAGACGGCTTCTTTAGCCGGGGCAGGACAGGGCGTGAGTTCATAGACCGCCTCCATGGCCGGGGCAGGACAGGGTGAGAGTTCATTGGTGGATACCACCGACACCTCTGGAGGTTCTGCAGCTAACGCCGCCACCTCTGGAGGTTTTACGGTGGTAACATGACAGGCTGAGAGTGTATTGCTGGGCGCCACCACCTTGCAAGGAGCGGAAACGAGAACCACCGCTTCAGAAGGTTCTGCAGCAGGTGCTGCCACCTCTGGAGACATTACAGTGGACGTCGCTACCTCAGGCAGTCCAATGGTGGTGTACGCAGCCCAAATGCAACATAAAGCGATCCCTATCATGGGAAGCGCTTCAGACAGGGAAATCAGTTCAGGGACAGGAGGGCCAAAGTGAGTGGGTTTGGGGATACCAGCAGCGCGTGCAGACACCAGTGGTGCATCCCTCACGCTGGATATCAGACAGGGAACTCGAAGGACTGACCTTGAGTCTCTGGGTGTGACAGACTCTGGCAGTTCGGCGAAGACATGAAGAGGCTCTTGCTGAAGAGCTGAGACGTGAAGAGGCTCTGGCTGAGGAGCTGAGACGTGAAGAGGCTCTGGCTGAGGAGCTGAGACGTGAGGAGGCTCTGGCTGGTCAGCTGTGACGTGGCGTGACTCTGGCTGGTCAGCTGTGACGTGGCGTGACTCTGGCTGGTCAGCTGTGACGTGGCGTGACTCTGGCTGGACAGCTGTGACGTGGCGTGACTCTGGCTGGACAGCTGTGACTTGGCGTGACTCTGGCTGGACAGCTGTGACGTGGCGTGACTCTGGCTGGACAGCTGTGACGTGGCGTGACTCTGGCTGGACAGCTGTGACGTGGCGTGACTCTGGCTGGACAGCTGTGCTTTGGCTTGACTCGCGGAGATCACTGGTGGCTTGGCTTGACTTGTGATGATCAACTGTGCTTTGGCTTGACTCGTGACGATCAACTGTAGCTCGGCTTGACTCACGGAGATCACTGGTGGCTTGGCTTGGCTTGTGATGATCAACTGTGCTTTGGCTTGACTCGTGACGATCAACTGTATCTCGGCTTGACTCTCGGAGATCACTGGTGGCTTGGCTTGGCTTTTTAACATAGGCTGTGGCTTGATGTGGCTTTTTAACATAGGCTGTGACTTGACTTGGTTCTTTAACATCAGCGGCGACTTGACTTGGCTTTTTAACATAATCTGTGGCTTGACTTGGCTCTTTAACATAATCTGTGGCTTGACTTGGCTTTCTAACATAGGCTATGACCTGACTTGGTTCTTTAACATCCGCTGGGACTTGACTTGACTCATAGCTGGCAGCACCGACATGACGGGGTGTTGGTGTGGCCGCCATTTTGGATACGGACTTGGTGTCGCTGTCCTCTTCCGCGACACCCACCGTGAACGAAGAGCCAGCACGCAGCAAAGCATATTCAATAAAATCCCTTAAACTAGCCTTAAACCGTCCTTCAGGTAACCAGGATTTTACGGGTTCATTAAGTCCGAAACGAAAAATGTCTTTCAAGGCAACCTCATCAAAATTTACCTCGTTAGATAATCTACAAAATTGTGAGACGTATTCCTCTATGGATAAGCTCCCTTGACGTAAATCACATAGTCGATAGGCTGCATCCATACCTGACCAGAGTCTGTTAGAAAAGCCGCTGGATCCTGGTGAGGCCGAGTATTCTGTTACAGGGCTGACGAGACGTGAGAAATGCTGATCCATTTGCAAGGCTTTATTGTGAAACATGGTCAATAACACAAGCAGGGTCAGTAACTGGTAAACAGGTATGGCAGGGGCAAAACACAGAGCAGTCCGTTGAACAAGCGTGGGTCGACGATCAGCGTACAGTATCCAGAGGGCTAGGCAGAGAGATAATCCAAGGTAACGAGCAATAATCCAAACGAGATGAAACAAGAGTCCAAAGGGCAAAGCAGAGGGAATATCCAGATAAACGGGCAGAATCAAACACGGGAGATCTAAACTAGGTAACAGAAAACACGGGCAGAAGGAAACTAGGAATACAGGTAACGCTTTGTATGTAGCTGTGCTAACAATACTCGGCAGGGTGTGAGAGAAAGTCCAAGGTTTATGTAGTGTGTGTGATTGGGTGATAGTGATGTGAGATTGTGTTCAGGTGTAAGCGTGATGATTGTGAACAGCTGTGTAGGTGCAGTGAATGATGGGAGATGCAGTCTCTGAGTGATCTGTGACTGTGTGAAAGTCCATGAGATGGGAGAGTGACCCCTGGTGGTGAGTTCATGACTTGGATTTGTGACAGAAATATATAATTACCTATACTTAAGTTTAATGTAGATTATGCAGTATTATAAACTGATAACTGATTACCTTTTCATGGAATTTTAAAATCCTTAACCCAGTATATATTTTTTTTCTTCTTTTGTTCTTAGGCTTACTTGGAAGTCAGCATGAGAGCTCACACAACACAGCACATGACATCTTTTTCATGTTTTATCTTTTATTTTTGTTAATGTATAAATATATATATTTATTCATTAATGATTGTGTTTAGCCATTTAGAATTTATTCATTTAAAGATTTAGTGAAATGTTGACAATAATATTTGTAAGTAACAATAGTAAGTAAATATTGTAAATAGTAGTAAATATTTTTGTTACATTTTATCAATTAATTTTTCAAGTAAATTAAAGAGCCTATCACTCCTCGCCCTGTCTTCTTCATCTCTCCTTTCTTCCCACTCCTTCTGACGTGCCATGTCTTCTTTACGGAGCTCAAGAAGAGGATCTGTTTTGTTTTTCTCTTTCTTGGCCTTGACTGCTCTGTCCCTGACCTCTCCTGTGGTTCTACTTCCTGGGTAGGCTCAACAGAACTGCAACCTGGCCGTGGTTCATCATCAGGCAGTGAAGCTATGAGAACAGGGGGGGAAATGGAAGGCCGCTGACCCAACATCTCATCCATCAGAACAAACCACGGCCAGGTTTCAACAGTTGGCTTTCCGTTGTTCAGGCCCTCACCTGACCCTGGATGTTTGCATTCCTAAGACAAAAAAATGTTAATGGTGGTGGCATAAATCATAATAGCATTAAAGATCTTAAGTCTGTAAAGTTGTCAATACAGGGTTCTACAGTGCGACCATTTCAGTTGCATTAGTGAGATCGAGATGAATTAAGGAGCTTGACTTTTAATGATTAAGTGGGTTTGCAATAGAGCTGGAGTCAAGTCCAGCTTTGTCGAGTCCAAGACAAGTCCAAGACCAGGACTAGTCGAGTCCAAAGAGGCTCGAGTCCAAGTCAAGTCCAAGTC
Organism: Aspiorhynchus laticeps; assembly: GCA_023376895.1. Taxonomy (NCBI): domain Eukaryota; kingdom Metazoa; phylum Chordata; class Actinopteri; order Cypriniformes; family Cyprinidae; genus Aspiorhynchus; species Aspiorhynchus laticeps. The sequence goes on along the minus strand of JALXFT010000841.1, from coordinate 10,064 downwards.
CAAAAATTTAGAGTCCAAGTCAAGACCGAGACCAAATGAGAGAAAAAAAGGATCCTCTTCAAAACCACATGCTTAATTATTGATATGTGATAAGAGAGACAGCATATCTCCTATTCTAAGAAAATAATTTTGCATTATTATTTGTAATGATCAAAAAGCATGTGCAAAGTAACAACTCTGTAGGACAGGGGTCTCCAAACTAGATCCTGGAGGGCCAATGCCTTGCAGACTTTTGCTCCAACTGGCTTTAACACACGTATCTGGAAGTTTCTAGTGTGTCTAGTAAGAGCTTGAAGAGCTGGTTCAAGTGTGTTTAATTAGGGTTGGAGCTAAACTCTGCAGAACACCAGCCCTCTAGGACCGAGTTTGGAGCTGTAGGATCAAATTATTTTTATTTACTTTATTTACATTTTATTTACTTTAGGTATAGCAATTTCACACAAGCTGAAGTGCAACTTCACATTTTCAGTCTTTTTATTATAGTGTAACAGTATTGTTATACAATATTATACATAATATACTGCTTTATAATAATAATAATTGTGTATAACAATATTGTAGTGTAACAATAACATTCTGGGCTGCCAATGGAAAATGTAACAAATAACAAGCAACACAGGTGTCACTAAAAAATTTGCAAAACATTTTAACTCCAAAATGACTGCAATGAACATGTTCCCATTCTTGAACTTATTACTTGTAATAAACCAAAGTAGCATTTTCAACAAAAAAAACAACTAAGTAATAAACATGAACATCTTCAGCTGTGTGTGTATTTGTTTGCCTTAGGCCATATAATATTTAACATATTCAGGAGTACCAGTCAAATCAAAATCCCCCAGGGGTTTACCAACACAGTTTTAGTGCAGAATTGGATGCAAGTAAGGGATAGCAGGACCCTGACCTGAACTGGCTCTCATGTTCATACTGCAATGACAATGAGAATATGATTCATCTTTCACCCCTATTTCTAACCTCATAAAAAAAGTCGGTAACACTTTACAATAAGGTGTCATTTGTTAATATTAGTTTAATGTATTAACAAACAATGAACAATACATTTATTACACTATTTATTTATCTATGTTAACATTATTTAATAAAAATACAGTTGTTCATTCATTGTTAGTTCATGTTAGTTCACAGTGCATTAATGTTAACAAACACAACTTGTCATTTGAATAATGCATTAGTGAATGCTAAAATTAAAGTTAACTAATATTAATAAATGCTGTAGAAGGAATATTCATTATTAGTTCATGTTAACTAATGTAGTTAACTAATGAACATTATTGTAAAGTGTTACCAAAGAGTCAAATACAAAGGCTAATTCTTACCTCTCTTTGTGGTGTCTTTGCAGGTGCCTTACGAAATTAGATGTTGTCCCACAGGTTTCTGCAATAGTTTTGTTGCAAAATTTGCAGTTGGCCTTGTGTTTCTTATTCTTCCGTGCCCTGTCAAAGAATTATCTGTGGTTTGTAAAACCATACTGTATAATGCTGCTGTTTGCTGACATCGTGTCTGTTATCAAAAATTAAAATGATTGATGCCTTTGCACAGCGCGTGCACACAAAGCCCGGGATCAGCTCGGGATATGACGCATGCGCGGATTGTGCGCGGTTAAGGCTATAAAGGATACGTTTGGCACTACTGGGCATGCGCACATAAATACAGCATAATTTTTGTCACACTGTACAACAATAATTATTATTTCATTATTGTAAAGAGTAAGTTTAGGGCTGGGGTAGGTGTAGACGTTAATAAAACACAATCTAACAGATAGAAAATTAAATTAGAAACATCTAAACTTTTCAGAACCAGCAAGTGCACCGTGGGTCACGTGACAAGAACCAGCCAATCAGCTTCATCCTTTCCCGTAATAAAATTGAAAGCTAAGCCAAGATGGAGAAACAGCTGATCATAGCTGTACAAGGATAGCCATTTTTTAAATAAATTTAGTTGCAGAGCTACTGCGAGGGATTTTTAGTGATGGAAATCCATTTATCCTTTGCTGAAACCGCGCGTCTTCATGGAGAGCGCAGGTCATGGTTGCTTAGCAACAGCAGACGCCACGGGAGCGCAAGCATATACAAAGTGCTTTGGAAAGAAGGAGAAAGCGACGCGCCTAGCTTTTTCCACGCGTTTTTAGGCGCGACATGCGAATGTGGTTTTGTTTTGAAGGAGAAAAAAATCATAATGCTGGACTCGGTTGAGACCAAGGAGAACATTTGGCGAGTCCAATGACCAAGTCCGAGACAAGTCCGAGTGCAAACACCAACGAGTCCGAGACAAGTCCGAGACAATAGAAAAATATCTTGAGACCGGACTCGAGTACTACAGCATCCAGATAAGTCGCGAATATGAAAACATTTGGATTCGTGTCGAATGAAAGAGGTAGGCATCAGTTTCACCTTAAATTAATTCGTTTTTGGCTTTACATTTATTGCCTAAACGCTTTAAATCACCTTAACTTTAGAGGATTTTTTGTGGAGAGAAGGAAACTTTAACTGTGTTTATAATGTTTGTAAACATTCTGCTTTTACCTGCATTTTAGCCTACATTATTTCTGAATGTAATCATAAAATGCGACTTAGCCCATGTTTTTTTCCCTCAAAACGCAATTTTATAAGAGCGTTTAACAATGCAGCAAACATTTTTAAATATCTTGAAAAAATAATTTAATATCTTTAAAGCGTTAGCAGATATTTTCTTTTGTTTAGTAGGCTACATTTGGCCAAAATCTATAAAAGACAATGCTGTATTGGCTATGATTAATCGCAGTGGGTTAAGATACCAGATTTTCTGTGTTGTACATTTTTTCTTTTCTTTTTTGAGTAAAGAAAACGCTGTAACACGGGAGATCTAAACTAGGTAACAGAAAACACGGGCAGAAGGAAACTAGGAATACAGGTAACGCTTTGTATGTAGCTGTGCTAACAATACTCGGCAGGGTGTGAGAGAAAGTCCAAGGTTTATGTAGTGTGTGTGATTGGGTGATAGTGATGTGAGATTGTGTTCAGGTGTAAGCGTGATGATTGTGAACAGCTGTGTAGGTGCAGTGAATGATGGGAGATGCAGTCTCTGAGTGATCTGTGACTGTGTGAAAGTCCATGAGATGGGAGAGTGACCCCTGGTGGTGAGTTCATGACTTGGATTTGTGACAGAAATATATAATTACCTATACTTAAGTTTAATGTAGATTATGCAGTATTATAAACTGATAACTGATTACCTTTTCATGGAATTTTAAAATCCTTAACCCAGTATATATTTTTTTTCTTCTTTTGTTCTTAGGCTTACTTGGAAGTCAGCATGAGAGCTCACACAACACAGCACATGACATCTTTTTCATGTTTTATCTTTTATTTTTGTTAATGTATAAATATATATATTTATTCATTAATGATTGTGTTTAGCCATTTAGAATTTATTCATTTAAAGATTTAGTGAAATGTTGACAATAATATTTGTAAGTAACAATAGTAAGTAAATATTGTAAATAGTAGTAAATATTTTTGTTACATTTTATCAATTAATTTTTCAAGTAAATTAAAGAGCCTATCACTCCTCGCCCTGTCTTCTTCATCTCTCCTTTCTTCCCACTCCTTCTGACGTGCCATGTCTTCTTTACGGAGCTCAAGAAGAGGATCTGTTTTGTTTTTCTCTTTCTTGGCCTTGACTGCTCTGTCCCTGACCTCTCCTGTGGTTCTACTTCCTGGGTAGGCTCAACAGAACTGCAACCTGGCCGTGGTTCATCATCAGGCAGTGAAGCTATGAGAACAGGGGGGGAAATGGAAGGCCGCTGACCCAACATCTCATCCATCAGAACAAACCACGGCCAGGTTTCAACAGTTGGCTTTCCGTTGTTCAGGCCCTCACCTGACCCTGGATGTTTGCATTCCTAAGACAAAAAAATGTTAATGGTGGTGGCATAAATCATAATAGCATTAAAGATCTTAAGTCTGTAAAGTTGTCAATACAGGGTTCTACAGTGCGACCATTTCAGTTGCATTAGTGAGATCGAGATGAATTAAGGAGCTTGACTTTTAATGATTAAGTGGGTTTGCAATAGAGCTGGAGTCAAGTCCAGCTTTGTCGAGTCCAAGACAAGTCCAAGACCAGGACTAGTCGAGTCCAAAGAGGCTCGAGTCCAAGTCAAGTCCAAGTCCAAAAATTTAGAGTCCAAGTCAAGACCGAGACCAAATGAGAGAAAAAAAGGATCCTCTTCAAAACCACATGCTTAATTATTGATATGTGATAAGAGAGACAGCATATCTCCTATTCTAAGAAAATAATTTTGCATTATTATTTGTAATGATCAAAAAGCATGTGCAAAGTAACAACTCTGTAGGACAGGGGTCTCCAAACTAGATCCTGGAGGGCCAATGCCTTGCAGACTTTTGCTCCAACTGGCTTTAACACACGTATCTGGAAGTTTCTAGTGTGTCTAGTAAGAGCTTGAAGAGCTGGTTCAAGTGTGTTTAATTAGGGTTGGAGCTAAACTCTGCAGAACACCAGCCCTCTAGGACCGAGTTTGGAGCTGTAGGATCAAATTATTTTTATTTACTTTATTTACATTTTATTTACTTTAGGTATAGCAATTTCACACAAGCTGAAGTGCAACTTCACATTTTCAGTCTTTTTATTATAGTGTAACAGTATTGTTATACAATATTATACATAATATACTGCTTTATAATAATAATAATTGTGTATAACAATATTGTAGTGTAACAATAACATTCTGGGCTGCCAATGGAAAATGTAACAAATAACAAGCAACACAGGTGTCACTAAAAAATTTGCAAAACATTTTAACTCCAAAATGACTGCAATGAACATGTTCCCATTCTTGAACTTATTACTTGTAATAAACCAAAGTAGCATTTTCAACAAAAAAAACAACTAAGTAATAAACATGAACATCTTCAGCTGTGTGTGTATTTGTTTGCCTTAGGCCATATAATATTTAACATATTCAGGAGTACCAGTCAAATCAAAATCCCCCAGGGGTTTACCAACACAGTTTTAGTGCAGAATTGGATGCAAGTAAGGGATAGCAGGACCCTGACCTGAACTGGCTCTCATGTTCATACTGCAATGACAATGAGAATATGATTCATCTTTCACCCCTATTTCTAACCTCATAAAAAAAGTCGGTAACACTTTACAATAAGGTGTCATTTGTTAATATTAGTTTAATGTATTAACAAACAATGAACAATACATTTATTACACTATTTATTTATCTATGTTAACATTATTTAATAAAAATACAGTTGTTCATTCATTGTTAGTTCATGTTAGTTCACAGTGCATTAATGTTAACAAACACAACTTGTCATTTGAATAATGCATTAGTGAATGCTAAAATTAAAGTTAACTAATATTAATAAATGCTGTAGAAGGAATATTCATTATTAGTTCATGTTAACTAATGTAGTTAACTAATGAACATTATTGTAAAGTGTTACCAAAGAGTCAAATACAAAGGCTAATTCTTACCTCTCTTTGTGGTGTCTTTGCAGGTGCCTTACGAAATTAGATGTTGTCCCACAGGTTTCTGCAATAGTTTTGTTGCAAAATTTGCAGTTGGCCTTGTGTTTCTTATTCTTCCGTGCCCTGTCAAAGAATTATCTGTGGTTTGTAAAACCATACTGTATAATGCTGCTGTTTGCTGACATCGTGTCTGTTATCAAAAATTAAAATGATTGATGCCTTTGCACAGCGCGTGCACACAAAGCCCGGGATCAGCTCGGGATATGACGCATGCGCGGATTGTGCGCGGTTAAGGCTATAAAGGATACGTTTGGCACTACTGGGCATGCGCACATAAATACAGCATAATTTTTGTCACACTGTACAACAATAATTATTATTTCATTATTGTAAAGAGTAAGTTTAGGGCTGGGGTAGGTGTAGACGTTAATAAAACACAATCTAACAGATAGAAAATTAAATTAGAAACATCTAAACTTTTCAGAACCAGCAAGTGCACCGTGGGTCACGTGACAAGAACCAGCCAATCAGCTTCATCCTTTCCCGTAATAAAATTGAAAGCTAAGCCAAGATGGAGAAACAGCTGATCATAGCTGTACAAGGATAGCCATTTTTTAAATAAATTTAGTTGCAGAGCTACTGCGAGGGATTTTTAGTGATGGAAATCCATTTATCCTTTGCTGAAACCGCGCGTCTTCATGGAGAGCGCAGGTCATGGTTGCTTAGCAACAGCAGACGCCACGGGAGCGCAAGCATATACAAAGTGCTTTGGAAAGAAGGAGAAAGCGACGCGCCTAGCTTTTTCCACGCGTTTTTAGGCGCGACATGCGAATGTGGTTTTGTTTTGAAGGAGAAAAAAATCATAATGCTGGACTCGGTTGAGACCAAGGAGAACATTTGGCGAGTCCAATGACCAAGTCCGAGACAAGTCCGAGTGCAAACACCAACGAGTCCGAGACAAGTCCGAGACAATAGAAAAATATCTTGAGACCGGACTCGAGTACTACAGCATCCAGATAAGTCGCGAATATGAAAACATTTGGATTCGTGTCGAATGAAAGAGGTAGGCATCAGTTTCACCTTAAATTAATTCGTTTTTGGCTTTACATTTATTGCCTAAACGCTTTAAATCACCTTAACTTTAGAGGATTTTTTGTGGAGAGAAGGAAACTTTAACTGTGTTTATAATGTTTGTAAACATTCTGCTTTTACCTGCATTTTAGCCTACATTATTTCTGAATGTAATCATAAAATGCGACTTAGCCCATGTTTTTTTCCCTCAAAACGCAATTTTATAAGAGCGTTTAACAATGCAGCAAACATTTTTAAATATCTTGAAAAAATAATTTAATATCTTTAAAGCGTTAGCAGATATTTTCTTTTGTTTAGTAGGCTACATTTGGCCAAAATCTATAAAAGACAATGCTGTATTGGCTATGATTAATCGCAGTGGGTTAAGATACCAGATTTTCTGTGTTGTACATTTTTTCTTTTCTTTTTTGAGTAAAGAAAACGCTGTACTTTATTAATATTATTATTATTATTATAGGCAAACAATAAAAAAAATGACGTTATTAACTGGTTTCGGAACGATAATAATACATGAGGAACGCAGGAACAGAAACGTTAAAATATCGATTCTGCTCGGAGTGAACCGATTTAATTTTTTTTCCGTTTTCAAGCCCTGGTGTACATAGTGCTCTCTTGTTTAGTCATTTGTATGCTTGTCATGTATGCATGTGTATTTTAAGGCTGACCTTAAATGTTCCATATTTCTAAAACACTCTTTAATTATAGTTCACACCATTACATTTCTGTAAATCCTGAGATATGTAAAAAGTATTCTAGATGTTTGTATAGAGGGGCCATGGCACACCACTTTAACATGCCCTTTCATTCAAAACTTGCTGGTTAGGGAAACTGTTCATAAATAAAATAGAACTGTAATTGAAATCTCATGCTTCTCCCTTCTTTACACATAAATACACCTTTCATGTAAATAAAAATTATATAGCAGATTCTTTTCTACACTGTGTTCGGTCTTATGAATCAAAATACATTTAGTTCATCTGAGCAGTACATCGTCGAGAATATGTCATCCTATAAACATGAAATAAACTACAAAAAACAATTTTACATTTAAAATTACAAATAATTTTCTATATTTTCTACTCATGTATTTCACATTTCATAATGCCTCAGTCGGGATTTAAACTTTGTATTTTGCGAAATATTTAAAATAAATAAAGTGAAAATAAATAATTAAATGCACAAGCTGCAACCCTATTGGCTGTTTTTCTGTCACAGCTATTCGCGACTGGCCCCCGCGTGGCAGGCGAGAATTATACCACTGAACCACCAATGCTCGTGAAGACACTAAGGAAAAAATTGATTACTACATTCGTCCCCACCATGATAGCTTGAAGACCTTTTTTGAGTATCATCCTGAACAAACATCAAATAATCCAGTAGTGCAAAAAGTGTTCTGGTGCAAGGATGGCACTAATAGAAGGTGGCTTACTTACCACCAAGAACATCATGCTTTGCATTGCTTTTTCTGCATAGCATTTGCCAAGTCAACTGACAAGTCTCCCTTCATTAGTGGTATGACAGACTGGAAACATGTGCATCAGCACTTAGAGGAACATGAAAAGTGCATGGCTCACAAAACTTGTGCAGAAGTACTCGAGCGTGTAGTTGATGTTGTAAAGATGCTTGGAAAAAGAGGCCTTAGCTATAGGTCAGAGAATGAGGCTTCATACATGCTTGATGACTGCAATAATGATCATGGCAACTTCTTGGAAATTATAGTCCTATTAAGCAAGTATGACATCTGTCTAAAAGAGCATTTAAAGGAGTGCATTGAAAAATCTAAGAAGATACATCAAACTGGGGCAAAAGGCAGAGGGTCCCTGGTTTCGCTACTGTCTCCAAGAACCATTAATTCTGTCACCATTCAGCAGCTTATTCAGGAGACCATTGCGAGAGACAAAGAATGCTGAAATGTTCTCTCTTCAGATTGACACCATGCAAGGCATCAACTCACAAGAACAGTTTTCTGTTGTTGTACGATATGTTGCAGACACAATTCATGAAAGGCTTATCAGCATTGTCAAGTGTAAGGAATCTACTGGACAATATTTTGTCCATATTGTTTCAGAGCTTGCTGAAAAGCTCAATTTGGACCTGAGCAAGTGCATTGGACATGCTACAGATGGTGCTTCTAACATGCAAGGCCAATACAAAGGCTTTTCTACACAGATGTCCAAAATGTCACCAAATCAAGTGCACGTTTGGTGTTATGCGCATGTGCTCAACCTAGTTCTGGCTGACACAACCCAAACAGTAATAGAAAGTGGATCACTCTCTGCAGTGCTCAACGATATTGCTGTGTTCTTTCGTGAGTCATACAAAAGGATGAATGTGTGGGAAAGTGAGAGCCAGGGCCAGCACCAGAAACGACTCGCATCAATTGGCGAGACAAGGTGGTGGGCCAAAGATAATGCTCTCAGGAAAGTGTTTGGGTCATTTGCAAATCCAGATAATTGTCTCTATGTGGATGTCATCCTTGCATTGACAGCAATACAAGAGGACATGACCATGAAAACAACTGCTCGCATTCAAGCACAAGGATTTGTTGAGGCTCTGCTTAAGTATGAGATGATACTGACAGCACAAACCTTCCTCAGGATATTCTGTCTGCCCACAGAATGGTTATGGTAACACATGAAAGCCTGAAAAGCATGTCAAGAGACTTTGCCTCAGTAAATGCAGCTGCAGGGAAATTTGTGCTGTGGGCAAATGAAAAATTGCAGGAGCAGGACAAAGAGATAGAGCTGGAAGTTTAGTCTGCATTGCCATCAAGAAGGAGGAGGAAGAAGACAACCAGGCCTGAAGAGATTCCTCATGCTGAAACTGTCACAAGTCCAGAACAGGTTAATGAAGTCACAGTCCACAATCAGATCATGGACACAGCTACCGAGATATTGCACAGGAGGTCTCTGGGTCATGGAACACTCTATGCTGACCTTGCATGTCTAGACCCCAGAAACTTCACTCAGTTAAAGTCATCCTCTCTTCCACCATTGATGTTCCAAGAGCTCAGCAAATGTCTGTTGAGGTTTGACAGTGAAGCAACTGCTGAGAATTTACAATGTGAATTTAACAATTTTACTCTACAGTGGGAAAAATTGAAAATGTATCCACTATACGAGTACAAGCTCAAAACACTGGAAGACAAGACTGAAGATGACGGGGTTGAAATCCGATGTAAGGAGTGTCCTTCATGTAATGAATGCCCACTGTGTTGCTACCAGATTCTCAGGAGGTTTAATCTGATGTCAAATGCCTACCACCTCCTAGGACTTGCTTACAAGTTCCTGCTCATCCTGTCCATCACTCAAGTTGCCTGTGAACGTACATTTTCAACAATGTAGTTCATTAAAATCAGACTTAGATCCAAGCTGTCACAGGAGCACTTGGAAGCCGTTATGTTGATGGCAACCGAGAGGGACATCCTCTTCTCTCTTGACTCTGATGTGATCATTGACAAAGTTGCAGAGAAA
>JALXFT010000837.1:0-10551 GCA_023376895.1 Aspiorhynchus laticeps | reverse complement strand
ACTGAGAAAGAAGCTTTTCAGCATCCGTGGCCTTGCATTCTCTTCATTTGCTTAGTTGCACTAAACACAGCATTAGTGTTCTTGAAGCTCTAAATTATTGATTCTGTGCATTGAAGCTCTAACATGACTTGCTGTGCAAAAAAGCTCTAATACGTGAAAATCTGTCTTCTGCATTGCAAATAACATTTCATTTCATGAGAAAGAAACATATTTCATGTACTTGAGCTTAACTCTTAAAATTGCATTTAGCAACTTTCTCTCACTGAGAAAGAAGCTTTTCAGCATCCGTGGCCTTGCATTCTCTTCATATGCTTAGTTACACTAAACACAGCATTAGTGTTCTTAGAAGCTCTAAACTAGTGATTCTGTGCATTGAAGCTCTAACATGACTTTCTCTGCAAAAAAGCTCTAACACATGAAAATCTGTCTTCTGCATTGCAAATAACATTTCATTTCATGAGAAAGAAACATATTTCATGTACTTGAGTTTAACTCTTAAAATTGCATTTAGCAACTTTCTCTCACTGAGAAAGAAGCTTTTCAGCATCCGTGGCCTTGCATTCTTTCATTGCTAGTTCACTAAACACAGCATTAGTTGCACTAAACACAGCATTAGTGTTCTTAGAAGCTCTAAACTAGTGAATCTGTGCATTGAAGCTCTAACATGACTTGATGAGCAAAAAAGCTCTAACACATGAAAATCTGTCTTCTGCATTGCAAATAACATTTCATTTCATAAGAAAGAAACATATTTCATGTACTTGAGCTTAACTCCTAAAATTGCATTTAGCAACTTTCTCTCACTGAGAAAGAAGCTTTTCAGCATCCGTGGCCTTGCATTCTCTTCATATGCTTAGTTACACTAAACACAGCATTAGTGTTCTTTGAAGCTCTAAACTATTGATTCTGTGCATTGAAGCTCTAACATGACTTGATGAGCAAAAAAGCTCTAACACATGAAACTCTGTCTTATGAAATGAAATGATATTTGCAATGCAGGAGAAAGAAACGTCTTTCATGTACTTGAACTTTACTCTTAAAATTGCATTTAGCAACTTTCTCTCACTGAGAAAGAAGCTTTTCAGCATCCGTGGCCTTGCATTCTCTTCATATGCTTAGTTACACTAAACACAGCATTAGTGTTCTTAGAAGCTCTAAACTAGTGATTCTGTGCATGGAAGCTCTAACATGACTTCCTTTGCAAGAAAGCTCTAACACATGAAAATCTGTCTTCTGCATTGCAAATAACATTTCATTTCATGAGAAAGAATCATATTTCATGTACTTGAGTTTAACTCTTAAAATTGCATTTAGCAACTTTCTCTCACTGAGAAAGAAGCTTTTCAGCATCCGTGGCCTTGAATTCTCTTCATTTGCTTAGTTGCACTAAACACAGCATTAGTGTTCTTAGAAGCTCTAAATTATTGATTCTGTGCATTGAAGCTCTAACATGACTTGCTTGCAAAAAAAGCTCTAACACATGAAAATCTGTCTTCTGCATTGCAAATAACATTTCATTTCATGAGAAAGAAACATATTTCATTCTTGAGTTAACTCTTAAAATTGCATTTAGCAACTTTCTCTCACTGAGAAAGAAGCTTTTCAGCATCCGTGGCCTTGCATTCTCTTCATATGCTTAGTTACAAACTTATAAAACACAGCATTAGTGTTCTTAGAAGCTCTAAACTATGATTCTGTGCATGAAGCTCTAACATGACTTTCTCGCAAAAGTCTAACACATGAAAATCTGTCTTCTGCATTGCAAATAACAATTCATTTCAAAGAAAGAAACTATTTCATGTACTTGAGTTAACTCTTAAAATTGCATTTAGCAACTTTCTCTCACTGGAAGAAGCTTTTCAGCATCCTGGCCTTGCATTCTTTTCATTTGCTTATTCACTAAACACAGCATTAGTTGCACTAAACACAGCATTAGTGTTCTTAGAAGCTCTAAACTAGTGAATCTGTGCATTGAAGCTCTAACATGACTTGATGAGCAAAAAAGCTCTAAAACATGAAAATCTGTCTTCTGCATTGCAAATAACATTTCATTTCATAAGAAAGAAACATATTTCATGTACTTGAGCTTAACTCCTAAAATTGCATTTAGCAACTTTCTCTCACTGAGAAAGAAGCTTTTCAGCATCCGTGGCCTTGCATTCTCTTCATATGCTTAGTTACACTAAACACAGCATTAGTGTTCTTTGAAGCTCTAAACTATTGATTCTGTGCATTGAAGCTCTAACATGACTTGATGAGCAAAAAAGCTCTAACACATGAAAATCTGTCTTTGCATGAAAAAATTTCATTTCAGAGAAAGAAACTCTTTCATGTACTTGAACTTTACTCTTAAAATTGCATTTAGCAACTTTCTCTCACTGAGAAAGAAGCTTTTCAGCTCCGTGGCCTTGCATTCTCTTCATTGCTTAGTTACACTAAACACAGCATTAGTGTTCTTAGAAGCTCTAAACTAGTGATTCTGTGCATGGAAGCTCTAACATGACTTCCTTTGCAAAAAGCTCTAACACATGAAAATCTGTCTTCTGCATTGCAAATAACATTTCATTTCATGAGAAAGAAACATATTTCATGTACTTGAGTTTAACTCTTAAAATTGCATTTAGCAACTTTCTCTCACTGAGAAAGAAGCTTTTCAGCATCCGTGGCCTTGAATTCTCTTCATTTGCTTAGTTGCACTAAACACAGCATTAGTGTTCTTGAAGCTCTAAACTAGTGATTCTGTGCATGGAAGCTCTAACATGACTTTGTTGAAAAAGTCTAACACATGAAAATCTGTCTTCTGCATTGCAAATAACAATTCATTTCATAGAAAGAAACATATTTCATGTACTTGAGTTTAACTCTTAAAATTGCATTTAGCAACTTTCTCTCACTGAGAAAGAAGCTTTTCAGCATCCGTGGCCTTGCATTCTCTTCATATGCTTAGTTCACTAAACACAGCATTAGTGTTCTTAGAAGCTCTAAACAGTGATTCTGTGCATTGAAGCTCTAACATGACTTCTCCGCAAAAAAGTCTAACACATGAAAATCTGTCTTCTGCATTGCAAATAACATTTCATTTCAAGAAAGAAACTATTTCATGTACTTGAGTTTAACTCTTAAAATTGCATTTAGCAACTTTCTCTCACTGGAAAGAAGCTTTTCAGCATCCTGCCTTGCATTCTTTCATTGCAGTTCACTAAACACAGCATTAGTTCACTAAACACAGCATTAGTGTTCTTAGAAGCTCTAAACTATGAATCTGTGCATTGAAGCTCTAACATGACTTGATGAGCAAAAAAGCTCTAAACATGAAAATCTGTCTTCTGCATTGCAAATAACATTTCATTTCATAAGAAAGAAACATATTTCATGTACTTGAGCTTAACTCCTAAAATTGCATTTAGCAACTTTCTCTCACTGAGAAAGAAGCTTTTCAGCATCCGTGGCCTTGCATTCTCTTCATATGCTTAGTTACACTAAACACAGCATTAGTGTTCTTTGAAGCTCTAAACTATGATTCTGTGCATTGAAGCTCTAACATGACTTATGAGCAAAAAAGCTCTAACACATGAATCTGTCTTTGATGAAATAAATTTCAATGCAGAGAAAGAAACTTTTCATGTACTTGACTTTACTCTTAAAATTGCATTTAGCAACTTTCTCTCACTGAGAAAGAAGCTTTTCAGCATCCGTGGCCTTGCATTCTCTTCATATGCTTAGTTACACTAAACACAGCATTAGTGTTCTTGAAGCTCTAAATATGATTCTGTGCATGAAGCTCTAACATGACTTCCTTTGCAAAAAGCTCTAAACTGAAAATCTGTCTTCTGCATTGCAAATAACATTTATTTCATGAGAAAGAAATTTTCATTACTTGAGTTTAACTCTTAAAATTGCATTTAGCAACTTTCTCTCACTGAGAAAGAAGCTTTTCAGCATCCGTGGCCTTGATTCTCTTCTTTGCTTAGTTGCACTAAACACAGCATTAGTGTTCTTTGAAGCTCTAAACTAGTGATTCTGTGCATGGAAGCTCTAACATGACTTTCTTTGCAAGAAAGTCTAACACATGAAAATCTGTCTTCTGCATTGCAAATAACATTTCATTTCACAAAAAGAAACATATTTCATGTACTTGAGCTTAACTCTTAAAATTGCATTTAGCAACTTTCTCTCACTGGAAGAAGCTTTTCAGCATCCTGGCCTTGCATTCTTTTCATTTGCTTAGTTCACTAAACACAGCATTAGTTCTAACTAAACAGTGATCTGTGCATGAAGCTCTAACATGACTGTGCAAAAAAGCTCTAACATGAAAATCTTCTTCTGCATTGCAAATAAATTTCATTTCATAGAAAAAACTATTTCATGTACTTGAGTAACTCTAAATTGCATTTAGCAACTTTCTCTCACGAGAGAAGCTTTTCAGCATCCGTGCCTTGCATTCTCTTCATGCTAGTACACTAAACACAGCATTAGTGTCTGAAGCTCTAACTATGATCTGTGCATGAAGCTCTAACATGACTTGATGCAAAATAGCTCTAACACATGAAATCTGTCTTTGATGAAATAATTTCATTCAGGAAGAAACTCTTTCATGTACTTGAGCTTACTCTAAAATGCATTTAGCAACTTTCTCTCACTGAAAAGAAGCTTTTCAGCATCCGTGGCCTTGCATTCTCTTCATATGCTTAGTTACACTAAACACAGCATTAGTGTTCTTGAAGCTCTAAACTAGTGATTCTGTGCATGAAGCTCTAACATGATCTTCTTTGCAAAAAGCTCTAACACATAAAACTGTCTTCTGCATTGCAAATAACATTTCATTTCAAGAAAGAACATATTTCATGTACTTGAGTTTAACTCTTAAAATTGCATTTAGCAACTTTCTCTCACTGAAAGAAGCTTTTCAGCATCCGTGCCTTGAATTCTTCATTGCTTATTAACTAAACACAGCATTAGTGTTTCTTAGAAGCTCTAAACTAGTGATTCTGTGCATGGAAGCTCTAACATGACTTCTGTCTGAAAAAAGCTCTAACACATGAAAATCTGTCTTCTGCATTGCAAATAACATTTCATTTCATGAGAAAGAAACATATTTCATGTACTTGAGTTTAACTCTTAAAATTGCATTTAGCAACTTTCTCTCACTGAGAAAGAAGCTTTTCAGCATCCGTGGCCTTGAATTCTCTTCATTTGCTTAGTTGCACTAAACACAGCATTAGTGTTCTTTGAAGCTCTAAACTAGTGATTCTGTGCATGGAAGCTCTAACATGACTTTCTTTGCAAGAAAGCTCTAACACATGAAAATCTGTCTTCTGCATTGCAAATAACATTTCATTTCACAAGAAAGAAACATATTTCATGTACTTGAGCTTAACTCTTAAAATTGCATTTAGCAACTTTCTCTCACTGAGTAAGAAGCTTTTCAGCATCCATGGCCTTGCATTCTTTTCATTTGCTTAGTTGCACTAAACACAGCATTAGTTACACTAAACACAGCATTAGTGTTCTTAGAAGCTCTAAACTAGTGAATCTGTGCATTGAAGCTCTAACATGACTTGATGAGCAAAAAAGCTCTAAAACATGAAAATCTGTCTTCTGCATTGCAAATAACATTTCATTTCATGATAAAGAAACATATTTCATGTACTTGAGTTTAACTCTTAAAATTGCATTTAGCAACTTTCTCTCACTGATTAAGAAGCTTTTCAGCATCCATGGCCTTCCATTCTTTTCATTTGCTTAGTTGCACTAAACACAGCATTAGTGTTCTTAGAAGCTCTAAACTAGTGAATCTGTGCATTGAAGCTCTAACATGACTTGATGAGCAAAAAAGCTCTAAAACATGAAAATCTGTCTTCTGCATTGCAAATAACATTTCATTTCATGATAAAGAAACATATTTCATGTACTTGAGCTTAACTCCTAAAATTGCATTTAGCAACTTTCTCTCACTGAGAAAGAAGCTTTTCAGCATCCGTGGCCTTGCATCCCTTCATATGCTTAGTTACACTAAACACAGCATTAGTGTTCTTAGAAGCTCTAAACTAGTGATTCTGTGCATGGAAGCTCTAACATGACTTTCTCTGCAAGAAAGCTCTAACACGTGAAAATCTGTCTTCTGCATTGCAAATAACATTTCATTTCATGAGAAAGAAACATATTTCATGTACTTGAGTTTAACTCTTAAAATTGCATTTAGCAACTTTCTCTCACTGAGTAAGAAGCTTTTCAGCATCCATGGCCTTGCATTCTTTTCATTTGCTTAGTTGCACTAAACACAGCATTAGTGTTCTTTGAAGCTCTAAATTATTGATTCTGTGCATTGAAGCTCAACATGACTTGCTGTGCAAAAAAGCTCTAATACGTGAAAATCTGTCCTTCTGCATTGCAAATAACATTTCATTTCATAAGAAAGAAACATATTTCATGTACTTGAGCTTACTCCTAAAATTGCATTTAGCAACTTTCTCTCACTGAGAAAGAAGCTTTTCAGCATCCGTGGCCTTGCATTCTCTTCATATGCTTAGTTACACTAAACACAGCATTAGTGTTCTTTGAAGCTCTAAACTAGTGATTCTGTGCATGGAAGCTCTAACATGACTTTCTTTGCAAGAAAGCTCTAACACATGAAAATCTGTCTTCTGCATTGCAAATAACATTTCATTTCACAATAAAGAAACATATTTCATGTACTTGAGCTTAACTCTTAAAATTGCATTTAGCAACTTTCTCTCACTGAGTAAGAAGCTTTTCAGCATCCATGGCCTTGCATTCTTTTCATTTGCTTAGTTGCACTAAACACAGCATTAGTTACACTAAACACAGCATTAGTGTTCTTAGAAGCTCTAAACTAGTGAATCTGTGCATTGAAGCTCTAACATGACTTGATGAGCAAAAAAGTTCTAACACATGAAAATCTGTCTTCTGCATTGCAAATAACAATTCATTTCATGAGAAAGAAACATATTTCATGTACTTGAGTTTAACTCTTAAAATTGCATTTAGCAACTTTCGCTCACTGAGAAAGAAGCTTTTCAGCATCCGTGGCCTTGCATTCTCTTCATATGCTTAGTTACACTAAACACAGCATTAGTGTTCTTAGAAGCTCTAAACAAGTGATTCTGTGCATTGAAGCTCTAACATGACTGTCTCCGCAAAAAAGCTCTAACACATGAAAATCTGTCTTCTGCATTGCAAATAACATTTCATTTCATGAGAAAGAAACGTATTTCATGTACTTGAGTTTAACTCTTAAAATTGCATTTAGCAACTTTCTCTCACTGAGAAAGAAGCTTTTCAGCATCCGTGGCCTTGCATTCTCTTCATATGCATAGTTACACTAAACACAGCATTAGTTGCACTAAACACAGCATTAGTGTTCTTAGAAGCTCTAAACTAGTGAATCTGTGCATTGAAGCTCTAACATGACATGATGAGCAAAAAAGCTCTAACACATGAAAATCTGTCTTCTGCATTGCAAATAACATTTCATTTCATAAGAAAGAAACATATTTCATGTACTTGAGCTTAACTCCTAAAATTGCATTTAGCAACTTTCTCTCACTGAGAAAGAAGCTTTTCAGCATCCGTGGCCTTGCCATTCTCTTCATTTGCTTAGTTGCACTAAACACAGCATTAGTGTTCTTTGAAGCTCTAAACTATTGAATTCTGTGCATTGAAGCTCTAACATGACTTGATGAGCAAAAAAGCTCTAAACACATGAAAACTCTGTCTTCTGCAATTGCAAATGATATTTGCAATTCATGATAAAGAAACGTCTTTCATGTACTTGAACTTTACTCCTTAAAATTGCATTTAGCAACTTTCTCTCACTGAGAAAGAAGCTTTTCAGCATCCGTGGCCTTGCATTCTCTTCATTTGCTTAGTTGCACTAAACACAGCATTAGTGTTCTTAGAAGCTCTAAACTAGTGATTCTGTGCATGGAAGCTCTAACATGACTTCCTGTTGGAAGAAAGTTCTAACACATGAAAATCTGTCTTCTGCATTGCAAATAACATTTCATTTCATGAGAAAGAAACGTATTTCATGTACTTGAGTTTAACTCTTAAAATTGCATTTAGCAACTTTCTCTCACTGAGAAAGAAGCTTTTCAGCATCCGTGGCCTTGCATTCTCTTCATTTGCTTAGTTGCACTAAACACAGCATTAGTGTTCTTTGAAGCTCTAAACTAGTGATTCTGTGCATGGAAGCTCTAATATGACTTTCTTTGCAAGAAAGCTCTAACACATGAAAATCTGTCTTCTGCATTGCAAATAACATTTCATTTCATGAGAAAGAAACGTATTTCATGTACTTGAGTTTAACTCTTAAAATTGCATTTAGCAACTTTCTCTCACTGTGTAAGAAGCTTTTCAGCATCCATGGCCTTGCATTCTTTTCATTTGCTTAGTTGCACTAAACACAGCATTAGTTGCACTAAACACAGCATTAGTGTTCTTAGAAGCTCTAAACTAGTGAATCTGTGCATTGAAGCTCTAACATGACTTGATGAGCAAAAAAGCTCTAAAACATGAAAATCTGTCTTCTGCATTGCAAATAACATTTCATTTCATGATAAAGAAACATATTTCATGTACTTGAGTTTAACTCTTAAAATTGCATTTAGCAACTTTCTCTCACTGATTAAGAAGCTTTTCAGCATCCATGGCCTTGCATTCTTTTCATTTGCTTAGTTGCACTAAACACAGCATTAGTGTTCTTTGAAGCTCTAAACTAGTTGAATTCTGTGCATTGAAGCTCTAACATGACTTGATGAGCAAAAAAGCTCTAAACACATGAAAATCTGTCTTCTGCATATGCAAATAACATTTGCAATTTCATGATAAAGAAACATCTTTCATGTACTTGAAGCTTAACTCCTTAAAATTGCATTTAGCAACTTTCTCTCACTGAGAAAGAAGCTTTTCAGCATCCGTGGCCTTGCATTCTCTTCATATGCTTAGTTACACTAAACACAGCATTAGTGTTCTTAGAAGCTCTAAACTAGTGATTCTGTGCATGGAAGCTCTAACATGACTTGCTTTGCAAAAAAGCTCTAAAACATGAAAATCTGTCTTCTGCATTGCAAATAACATTTCATTTCATGATAAAGAAACATATTTCATGTACTTGAGTTTAACTCTTAAAATTGCATTTAGCAACTGTCTCTCACTGATTAAGAAGCTTTTCAGCATCCATGGCCTTCCATTCTTTTCATTTGCTTAGTTGCACTAAACACAGCATTAGTGTTCTTAGAAGCTCTAAACTAGTGAATCTGTGCATTGAAGCTCTAACATGACTTGATGAGCAAAAAAGCTCTAAAACATGAAAATCTGTCTTCTGCATTGCAAATAACATTTCATTTCATGATAAAGAAACATATTTCATGTACTTGAGCTTAACTCCTAAAATTGCATTTAGCAACTTTCTCTCACTGAGAAAGAAGCTTTTCAGCATCCGTGGCCTTGCATCCACTTCATATGCTTAGTTACAGTAAACACAGCATTAGTGTTCTTAGAAGCTCTAAACTAGTGATTCTGTGCATGGAAGCTCTAACATGACTTTCTCTGCAAGAAAGCTCTAACACGTGAAAATCTGTCTTCTGCATTGCAAATAACATTTCATTTCATGAGAAAGAAACATATTTCATGTACTTGAGTTTAACTCTTAAAATTGCAATTAGCAACTTTCTCTCACTGTGTAAGAAGCTTTTCAGCATCCATGGCCTTGCATTCTTTTCATTTGCTTAGTTGCACTAAACACAGCATTAGTGTTCTTTGAAGCTCTAAATTATTGATTCTGTGCATTGAAGCTCCAACATGACTTGCTGTGCAAAAAAGCTCTAATACGTGAAAATCTGCCTTCTGCATTGCAAATAACATTTCATTTCATAAGAAAGAAACATATTTCATGTACTTGAGCTTGACTCCTAAAATTGCATTTAGCAACTTTCTCTCACTGAGAAAGAAGCTTTTCAGCATCCGTGGCCTTGCATTCTCTTCATATGCTTAGTTACACTAAACACAGCATTAGTGTTCTTTGAAGCTCTAAACTAGTGATTCTGTGCATGGAAGCTCTAATATGACTTTCTTTGCAAGAAAGCTCTAACACATGAAAATCTGTCTTCTGCATTGCAAATAACATTTCATTTCACAATAAAGAAACATATTTCATGTACTTGAGCTTAACTCTTAAAATTGCATTTAGCAACTTTCTCTCACTGAGTAAGAAGCTTTTCAGCATCCATGGCCTTGCATTCTTTTCATTTGCTTAGTTGCACTAAACACAGCATTAGTTACACTAAACACAGCATTAGTGTTCTTAGAAGCTCTAAACTAGTGAATCTGTGCATTGAAGCTCTAACATGACTTGATGAGCAAAAAAGCTCTAAAACATGAAAATCTGTCTTCTGCATTGCAAATAACATTTCATTTCATGATAAAGAAACATATTTCATGTACTTGAGTTTAACTCTTAAAATTGCATTTAGCAACTTTCTCTCACTGATTAAGAAGCTTTTCAGCATCCATGGCCTTCCATTCTTTTCA